>JXCR01139405.1:22529-45535 GCA_002079205.1 Phalaenopsis hybrid cultivar
TATATAATAAATATATTATTATATTACTGATATAGTATTTTAATATATTATTATATATTATAATTTATAAAATTTAATATTTTAAAATCTCATAAATTTTTTTTAATATAATTATTTTAAATTATTTATATTTTGAACAATAACGATTTGAACACGAACGAACGCTTCATTGTTCGTGTTTAGTTCATTTAACTAACCGAACAAAAAAAATTTGTTAATCTTCGTCTCGTTTACTTATCGAGCGAATCGAACACGAACTGTTCGCGAACAACGAAATTTTTTGACAGCTCTAAGTATAAATCTATATTTCATATCTCATAATTTTCTTGAGGTTAGATAAATATTTTCCACTATAAGTGGATCACATTGCTACTTGCAAGCTTCAATAGGAAGTTCCTCGGGCTGTCCTCCCTAATGAAATCTAAAAGACACCCAAAGAGTGCATTAATTTTGTTTCTATCTTTTATTTTTTTTATATATTCAAAACAAAATTTTTTTTTTTTTGTGCACATATCAATTAGTATTATTGGCCTTAAAAGTATTTGAATCATTTGAGATATATCTTAGTAGCGATTGAAATTTTCATTATTGAAAATTACAATAAATTTTAAAGAGAATCGTTCGAAGCCAGACATAAAGTTCGAAGATTTTATATGATTGTGATATATAATGAGTTGACAATACATAAATATAACAAATTATATGTCAATGAGAACATCGTTGTCCGACCATCGTTATCCTCCACTTGTATTATGATGGTCTTGGTCCAACCATCTTCACCCGACTGCTATTGAACACGATCGTATGTCCAATTTCATAGATCCAGAGACTACAATCATATTTTATCCCCGCAACTTCTATTGTGGTCATAGGACATGAATTTCTCTCTGACTATGCCCCATAAAAACACAGAGCAAATTTAGTGGTGTTTTCAAGTTTTATGATGGATCATGTTGTGTTTTTGTTTGGGATATTTATATACATAGCACTCAATTCCTATGTATTTTAAAATCTAGCACCTAAATTTTATTTTTTATATTTGTGTCGCCCAAATCTTTAATGCACTCGAAAAAAAAACTTAGTCATGTATACGTAACGTAGCATGTATGTAAAAGTTGAACTTTTGGTGTCAGATATATAAATACATTGAAATGAGTAATATATAATTAAATCTTGCTTTAAATTATCTAAGCTATTTTTTTTTTAATATTTTTGAAGGTAAAATAGCTTATTTCTTAATATATCAAAGTCGTCAAGAGATATTTTCACTTGAAAAAGGGATGCTTATAATAAAAAATTATCTTCAAACTATTTTTTTTTTAACCATCCCTTTTTACAAAATAAGAAAATAATCTTATATTTATGGCACATGAAGACATTTTTACACATGAAATATATTTTTATAGTTATAGGGAATCAATTTGAAAAAAGAGAAATTTTTAATAACAACTTTGCGAGGGAAGAGAAGCCTTGACGATTCAAGCTTCCCTCTAGAGTTTGAGTGTTTTTCTTTAGTTTGACATGCGAGATAGCAAGACAGAGAGAAAGTATGGTGGTATGGCGATACGAGCATCTTCCATGTTTCTCTTTGTTTTTCGTTTGTCTTGGGAAAAGCGTCTCTTATTTCCACTTTCTTCTTTTTTATTTAGTATTTTTTTTTTGTTTTTGGGGCTTCTTTGCCCCTCTTTTTTTCATAAATTCTCCCATTCTTTCTCTAAGTTCTAATTTTTCTAGTTAAGTAGTTGATCCTATTCCATTTCTTAACTGGAAGAGTTTAGTTTCTTCACATCTCAACTATTCTTCTAATGTCAATTTGTTTTATGTTCTTGTTTTTTATTCTTTTTAATTGAACTCGGAGTCGTCGCCTTGTTTATTTATATGCCTTCATCATATGGTTTCTCCTTGTCAAATAAATCTCTCTCGTGAATCATAAAATATGATACGAAGAAGAAAACGAATTAGAAAAACAAGTATATATGACAATAAATAGACAACGTAAAAAGAAACATGAAGAGCTTATATAAAGTAATCTTAGTGTGATAGGTCGAAGGTACAAGTTCAAAAATAGAATAAGATTAAAATATCTCCAAACACAATATCTACGAAGAGAATCCCTACATAAGTAACCCAAAACTAGAAAAATGAAAAGAATATTTTTGTGTTGGGATCAAGAGCAACTTCCAAAAGAACATATCCCTTTAGTTAAATACATTTTGGGAGATACTCAAGATACTCTCGATAACAGAGACCTTGCTTACATATTTATGATAACTAGTGAATATAAATGTCATAAAGTGAATATAGATGTCATAAAGGATAGTTATTTCAACCAGAAGCACCTTGCCACCTCCAAAACCTATATCGACCCACTAGGGAGTAGGTGAAACCCTTATATACAGTAATGGATGGTGATAGGTTGATGACCACGGTTTAGTATACCATGGATCTGTCATCCAAAACTATTAGGACTCTATGTATATTTAGTAGTGAAGGCAGTTGACCTAACCCAACCAGAGGTCCCCGCGCCTCCTGTGGTCTCCTGCGACTCAGTCTGTCTCCTGTTGCACTCATGTTTGTCCTCCCTGCACGCACGTGAGCTACTCGCAATCCAAACTCAATCCCTGTAGCTTGTCCCTGTTCAACTCCCTTTCATGGCTACTCCTCCTTCTCAACCACTGACTACTTCAATTTTAAACCTTGGGAAGGTTTCTTTTATTGATATGGTTGGCTCTATGGGATCAGATTAGGTTTTCCCTCAGGTTTACCATGAATCATTCGAAGGCAAGGAGGACTGCAACCTTATCAAGAAGACAGGTAGGAAGAGTGGCAAACTGGCTCTATCTTCTCCGATGTTGAAGTTTCCAACCTGGTTAACAAGTTCAAATTCACCCTCTTTGGGAAGTTCCAATCGGGATATCCCAAAATGGAAATTGTTCGAAAGGCATTTGAAGATCTCAAACTATTGGGACTTTGGTAGGTTGGCCTTTTTGATGGGAGACATGTGATGATACAATTATCTAAAGTGGAAGACTATGCCAAAATATTTTCCAATAAGTTTATGAAAATAGAGGGAAAATATATGAAATTGCTTTCGTGATCTCCTGAATTTGACCTATTGAAGAACCACTTATAGTTCCAATCTGGTTTAAACTACCTGGCTTAAAGTTGCACTACTTCAATCACCAAGTCCTCTATTCTATTGGAGCTACACTAAGGAGACCTATGAAAATGGATACACCCACCTTCAATCTAACCAGGCCTTCGGTTGCAAGAATTCTTATTGAAAGGGATATCCCTGATGTGGACAAAATATGGGTTGGTACTGCCCACAATTGGTATGGGCAGCCAATTATAGCAGAACAAAGACCCTACTATTGAAATCACTGTAAACTATTTGGGCACATCCCTGTCAAATGCTTCAGGCTTCACCCATAATTGAGATTGGCAGGTCCTAACAACATCATCCATTTGGAGGAAAATATAGCAAACACTATTAATCTTCCAGAAATGTTGAATGAGAATTTGACTCCTTATGCTACTACTCACCAACCAGACCACCGGCTTCCATCTACTGTTGTTGAGGCAGCTCTTCCTCAAATTACAAATACCACAAATTTTGTTATAGCAGATGTTAGTCGAAGTGTCTTGGAACCGCTTATTGCTAGAGAAAAGGGTACTCAAGTTGAGGAGTGTCAGGATGAAAGTGTGTTGCAGACCGAGTTAGATCATCAATTTACCTCCATCAAAGATTCACCCATTATTCAGGCGGGACTACCTCTGGCAGATGATTGGCAGGTTTACAAATCTAGGAAGAAGAAAAAATGAATGTTAGATCTCAATAACTCTTATGATGAATGTATCATTGTTTCGGGCGGAAACCCACATCTTAGTGTGTTGTTATACTCCCTCACTAGATCCATGGGAAGGAGAAGTGGTATGTCCACCGACTACACCCACCATGATTAGGAGTTGTTTCTTTTTTATTTATTTTTTTGGAATACATTTGTAATCCCGGTGAGTGGGCTCTTTGTACCCACTCACTAAAGCATTTGTATCCTCTCTTTTTTATAAATAAATTTTGTCATTTCATATATATATATATATATATATATATATTCTTTTACAGAAAGGAATTTTTAATTTTAAAAAATGAGACCGAACATATCTCATATATTTAATGGCTTAAATATCCAAGCATGATAGTACGAGTAATGCTTCATCTCAAAAAGATGAGAATATCACTCGATAATGGTCTCAATTATTTATACCAAGAAATTTATGAGATTTATTTGGTCTGCAAAATTTACAATGGATCATTCCCCTGCCTAATATGAAGATTAGACAAGGTTTAGATTATCTTGGTTACTAATTCTCCTATAGGTGCAAGTCTCTATAGTTAATTACATCTTAAGCAACTGAAACACTTAAGAAAACTCTCAATTAAGATCGGGGTTTCGTCTTCAATAATTTAAAGTTTATTTTCATGATTGGTCATAGGAAAGTCAAGTGAGAAGAGTTAAATGTGGAACGGTTATTGTGGAAACTAAAGGAGAGAAAGGTAGCGTATGTCATAGATTCTGAGGGGAACGTCGATGACTTCCCAAACTATCTTACTATTTGACTTTAAATTTTGAAAATGATGTTATTTGATGTTTACTCGTGTCATTTTTATTTTAAATCTAGAACTTACATTGCACAACATATGATCAACACAAATAACCTAGAAAGATAAAAGGATTACGTCGTGTCGAGCAAACAACCTTGAGCTTCTAAAACAAGTTAGGGCTTATATCGTATGACATACATTCATGTGAAAGCCTAAAAAATAGTGCGAGGATTTACGTCATGCTAGATGAATAACCTCAAAATCCTAAGGGTTTATGTTGTTTAAGTATATGAAAAGTTTAGTTAGGGTTCATCCTTCACTTCATATTTTAACATTGATCATCGCTCGAAGGTTGACCACCGCTCTATCGCATCGTCGCCTCATTTTTGTGAAAAGAGAAGGGAAGAGAGAAAAATGTACCTCAAGCAGCCTATCATAGATTCTTTGTTTCATTGTTGTGATTCACATAAAGTGTACTTTGAATTGGTGATTATTATTATTATTTTGGTCAATGTATTTGCTATAGAGTTCTGACCTAAACATATGTTCTATGTCCGTTATCCTAGGGCTTCCTTTTCATGCGTTAGAAATGTAGTAAGTAAAAAGGAGAATAAAAATGTTGTACATCTAAATAAAGTATGTATAATCAAGTAAAATATATGAGAAAGTCACAGAACGTACTTGCCGCCTCTGATGTTATTACAATTTTTTTGTGGAGTTATTGATATGTTATTGAGGTTTGTTGTGGCGTTATTTAAGTAGTATTCTGGCGGTTGTGGTGTTATTGTGATTTATTTGTTGTGTTTTTTGAGTGGTATTGCAATTTTTTGCGGATTGGTTATATTGCTGTTTTTTTGTGGTTTTATTAAGGTTTATTATGTTATTGTGGTTTTTTTTGTTGTGTTTTTTGAGTGGTATTGCAATTTTTTGCGGGTTGGTTCTATTGCGATTTTTTTGTGGTTTTATTAAGGTTTATTATGTGGTATATGAGTGGAATTGTGGTGGTATGTTTGAATGATGTTATTTTAGTGTTATTGTTATGTTATTGTGACATTATTGTAGTTTTATTAAGATATTATTTTAGTTTTATATGGGGGGTATTGAAGCAGCTCTGTTGTGTTATTCTCAATTGGCATTAGTGTGGTGTTATTGTAGTTTTTTGTTGTTATTGATGTGTTATTGAGGTTTTTTCTACAAATTTCAATTGAAGTTTTTTTCCATTGAATTGACTTGAATTTACATGGCCTTGATCAATGGAGATAAGAATAAAATGGTTTTCCAATCGGATTTTGGTTCAAATCTTGTGCCCACAATTTTGGACTAACCTAGCTTTAAGTTCAAATCTCTAAATCAAATTGCTAAGATTCTAGCTTGTCACCCTAGAAACACCAATTCACACCTAATCAACGAATATCTCCCTAATATTACATTAAATCTCTAGACTACTTATCCTTCACCCAAAATTTCA
The DNA here is from genome assembly GCA_002079205.1 of Phalaenopsis hybrid cultivar. NCBI lineage: Eukaryota > Viridiplantae > Streptophyta > Magnoliopsida > Asparagales > Orchidaceae > Phalaenopsis > Phalaenopsis hybrid cultivar. Next base: position 28,604 of record JXCR01139405.1, read on the forward strand.
ATGTGGTTCCACTTAGTTGAGAATTACACTGCCCTTCCAGATCCTAATGCAATTACAAAAAAATTTATCACTACAACATACCAAATTACAATGCAAATGAAGTTTAAATGAAATGTCATCACATTTATAAAATAAGAGTATTTCTAAGTAAATCTAAATTCCTAAACATTCATCCAATTCATTACAAAAGAAAGCAAAATGAAGATAATGACATAGGCAGTAGAATAATTCATAGAATTCTGTAATAATTTTTGTACCAACAATGAACATATGTCTACCTACCCTCTTCCGAGTGTATAGGTACACTTAGTATTCTATTAATTTTACAAAAATACACACTAGTGTTAACGCACAATGAGAAGACTAAGAATAAATGCCCTTTTCCCATCAATTCACAAACTCCTAAACACAACAAATCAAGTACCACACAAACACAAACTCATCAACATAGATTCAAGCACACTACAAAACACTAACATACAAATAGAAACTTGGGTTACCTCCCAAGGAGCGCATAGTTTAAAGTTCTCAGCCCAACAATACCAGATTTCTTACTTGAAACGACACAAAATCAAGACCTCATTTAACATAAGTCTCTCACCACCTACGTATGGTTTAAGTCTATGTCCATTCACTTTAAACACTCTACCACTCTTAAGATCTTTAATATCACTAACACCAAAAGGTTAAACTTTTACTACAATAAATAATTCTACCACTTGGATTTCAGTTTTTCTGGAAATAAGTTTAAAAGTGAATCTGACAATAAAAACTCATATCCTTGGTAAATTTTTTTTTACTAAGAATCTTCTAACCATGTTATTTTTTCATTTTCTCTTAATATATTTTTCACATTTTTATAAGATTCTTACCTAATCTCCTCAACTTCATTTAATTGTAACAACCTTTTTTCACCAGTTTCCTTCATATTGTAATTGAACTCCTTAACAACCTAATATGCTTTGTGCTCTAATTCAAATGATAAGTGATAAGCTTTGCCAAATATGAGCCTATATGAAGGAATTCTTATAGGTATTTTACAAACATTCTTATAGACCCATAAAGCATCATTAAGTCTCAAAGAGCAATCTTTTCTTATAGGATTGACTATTTTATCCAAAATCATTTTGATCTCTCTCTTTGAAACCTCTTTTAATCCACTTTTTTTTGGGATGATATGTTGTGGACATCCTATGTTTTATACCATACTTTGCAACTAATGCTCCGATTCTTCTATTCCTAAATTTACTTCCCCCATCACTAATGATCACTCTAAGCATATCATATCTGCTAATTTTTTTTTTCAAAAACTTATACACACTTTGAGTTTCAAAATTAGGCAGGGTCACTGCCACTATCCAATTTCATGCATAGCTATAACTATCAAAATATACAAATTTCCTAAAGAAGTTATAAATGGTCTCATGAAGTCTAAACCTTGAACATAAAAAATCTCAATCTTCAAAGTAAAACTTGGGGGCATTTCATCTTGCTTGGAAATATTACCTACTATTCGACATCTATCAAAAGCTTTATATATTCATTTACATCCTTAAACCAAATATCTAATAAAATCTAGATTGTAAAATCTTAACAGTAGTTCTATAAACTCCAAAATGTCACTCAAATTCGGAATCATGACATTTCCTAATAACATATTAGTCTTCTATGGATTTACCTGATCTTTACACTACCTATATAAGTATGGTTCATCCTAAAAATAATATTTGACGTCATGAACAAATTTTTTTCGTTGATGGTATGCCTGATCATAGAGTAGAATATCACGGACTATGTAATTCACCATGTCAGCATACAAAAGAATTTTTCATTCAGTAACAACAAACAGTTGCTCATCAGAAAAATTTTCATTTCGAAAATGGACGCCAAATCAAGGTTTATTAAAACAAAGAATTTTTCCGATGAGCAGTTGTTTGCTGTTACTAAAAAGGAGCTTATGACTACTAAAAATGATGTCAAACCAAGGTAGTTTTAGGAGCTCATTTTTAGCAGTGATATAATTTATCTGAGTTTCATTAAGGGTATTACTATCATAGTATACATTTTGTCGTGTCTTTGTCTTAAAACTACCTCAATAGCATAGTCACTTGCATCACACATTAATTTGAATGAGCTTTCCCTATCATGTGAAATGATAATGCGAACAGAGACTAACTTCTTCTTTAAATTATTGAAGGTAGTTAGGAAATTCTGGTCAAAATTAAATAAAACATCCTTTTCCAACATATGTCATAAATTTTTGGCTATTTTATAAGAATATTTAATATATCACTGATAAAACTCAACATGTCCAAAGAAACTTCTAACTCCCGCCAAAAGTAGGTGGGTGAAGTTTTTCAACATCCTAAATTGTGGCTGGATCTACCTCAATACCTCTCTCCGAAAGTTTATTTCCCAACACAATTTCTTCTGAGACGATGAATTGACACTTCTCCCAAATGAGAATAATATTTGTTTCTTCACAAAGTTTCAGTACCTTGGCCAGATAATCTAAACAGGAATCAAATGAAGGGTCAAATACTGAAAAATCATCCATAAATACTTCTATTCTTTTCTCAATTAGGTCACAAAAAATACACATTAAGCAACGTTGAAATATAGCGAGTGCATTACATAACCCAATAGACATTCTTCTAAACACAAAAGTCTTATAAGGACTCATATATGTAGTCTTATCCTGATCCTTGGGAGCTATAAGAATCTGATGGTACCCTGAATACCCGTATAAATGTAGAAATATGGATGGTCAACTAGCGTATCCAACATCTAAATTAAGAAGGATAAAGGAAAGTGATCATTCATGGGGGTTCAATTTAATATATGTAATTGATACATGTACGCCACCCAGTGACATGTCTAGCGGGGATTAAATCATTTTGTTTATTCACTAATGCAGTCACTCCCCTTTTCTTTAGAACATAATGGATTGAGCTAACCCAGACACTATCTAAAATAAGGTAGATGGTGCCTACATCAGGCCACTTCAAAATCTCTTTCTTGACAATTTCTTTCATTATAGGGTTTAATCCCTTTTAAGGATGTGTCTGGCGTTTATGATCTTCCTCCATCAAGATCCTATACATACATATAGAATGACTAATCCCTTTTATGTCTTTTAGGGTCCATTCAAAAGCTTTCTTAAAACTCCTAATAACATTCATCAGTTTTTCTTCTTGTGCGATACTCAGTTCTAAGGATATAATAATTGCAATGTATATGACTTCCCCAAATAAGCATACTTTAAATATTTAGGAAGCACCTTTAACTTAATTTTAGAAGGTTCCTCAATGGAAGGAATAGGAGGTTTACGATTTTCAATAGTAAAAAGTATCTCAAACCTCTCCCTAACAATTCTTTGGTTATCTCCCACCATTAAAGCTGATTCTTCCTTAATAACTACCGTTTCATCCTCGATCAAAATTTGCTCCTATGGTTTAACTTCACAACACTCTCAGAATTGATGACTTAACATATAATTTATGAAATCCATCCTGTAGGATGAATCTTCACTACAATCGAAAGAGAATTTTATAGAATTTAACACATTAAAAGTTATCTCCTGATCGTTCACTCTCATCATCAACCCTCCTTTATGCACGTTAATCAAAGTATGACAAGTGGCTATGAAAGGTTTACCTAGTATGATGGGGATCTCCTTTTCCTCCTTCATGTGTAACACAATGATATCAATAGGAAAGATAAATTTATCCACCTTCACAAGAACATCCTCTATAAACTCCTCAGAAAAGTGATCGAGTGGTCAACAATTGAAGGGTGACAGTGTTAGGATACACCTCTCCTAATCCAAACCTATTAAAAATGGACAATGACATAAGATTAATACTGTCACCCAAATCACATAAAGCCTTCCCAAAGAACTTCCCTTACATTGCACATGGAATAGTAAGTGTCATAGTCTCATAATCTCCGAACTTCCTTTTCTTATTAATGATCTCCTTCTTGCACTTCACATTGCTAGGCATTTGCTTTAAAGCCTTAGCGAAAGAAAGGTTGATCGTCAACTTCTTGAAAACGTCCAATAATACTGAAAATTGTTGATCCAGTTTTTTATTTATGGAGTATATGAGAAAATGATGGTGATGGTCTTTCTATGTTTTTCTTAAAGGGTGAGACAATACTTTCTAAATCTGCGGAAAGTTCACTCATAGGTCTTCCAGGATCTGCATTCTCTTTCTCCACCTCATAATCTTTTTGAACCACTTCCTCCAACTCCTTTCCACTTCTTAACTTGACTACCTTTACATGCTCACTTTTCTTTTCATTATGATTGACCTTATTGTTACAAGGAAGAGTTCATTCTGGTTGACTGCTAAGTGAATTCACAATTTGTCCCAATTAGTTCTCTATATTCCTAATAGTTGTACCTTTGCTTTGAAACTGATTATCCATTTATAAAATAACTTCCTCCTAAGGTAGTTTCTTCTCCTTGAATTGATGGTTAGAGTTAAAACTAAGAACATAAGAAGTTCTCGGTTTAGAACTATTCTGATTGTTCCAATTCCCAAAAGGGTTAGGATGATTACTCCCCCATCGTTAGTTTGTTGCACCTTGATTGTTGTTTCAACTAAAGTTAGGGTGATTCTTCCAACTGGGATTGTAGTAGTAAGAATACAAGTTGTTAATCTTGTTATTGATTGCATTTAGAGTCTTAGATGATAAAGTGTTGGCATCAACCAATTGTCCAAATGAATTTTCCTCATTGAATTGTGATCCTTGAGATTGGCTCATCCCAAATTAGTGTAGCTTCCTAGATCTACCTGAGAAGTTAAAATTGAAGGCACGTTTGTGTCATGTATACTTCCTAACTTTTTGGGGTTCACTCTTTCATAAGTCATTGAAAGTTGTTGGTAGTCATCTCCTCAATCAGAGAATAGGCCTCATCAAACATCTTTGACATAAGCGACCCAACAATGACGACATCTATAATATTCATAAGAGATTATACAAACTCATTGTAAAAAATTTGAATTATCAACCAATCGAGCAGTGCTTGATGGGGGCACTTCCTAAGAAGTTCCTTGAATGTTTCTCAAGCTTCATAAATTGACTTACTTTCATGCTGACAAAAAGAAGTGATATCATTCCTAAGTTTATCCATTTTTTAAGGCAGAAAATATTTAGCTAGGAATTTCTGAGCTAATTCACTCCATGTCCTTATTGATCTAGGTGTTACTGAGTTTAACCAGATTTTGGCTTTGTCTCTCAAAGAGAAAAAGGAAAAGCCTTAGCCTAACAGCATCGTTAGAAACACCAATATAGTGAAACGTGACATAGAGTTTTAAAAAACTCGTTAACTGTAAGTTTGGATCCTCAGACGGGGTTCCTCCAAACTGGTTTTTCTATACCATTTGGATGATAGTAGACTTATGTTAGAATGTATTAGCTTCTACGGTAGGGGTTTGAATACTTAAATAAATTTCATCTATCATAGGTTTAACATAGTCTCTTAAGGGTTTATGTTTATTTGGATGTTCATTGGTTGGTTCATTAATTTTTGGGATGTTATGTATATTGTCTATCATCTCTCCTACAAGTTGTTTAATCCTCTTTTGTTTCCAACTTTTCCTAATAGTTCTCTCTAGCTCAGAATCTTAAAGTTCCAGTCTCATAGGTTCTGCACCACGCATACACAAACTATAGATCTCTAAAAGTTCACATATAGTCAAGAAAAAAAATTTTGGGGTTTTCTTTGGTTCTTTTTAACAGTAAAAACAATTAAACACAAACAATTAACACTACGGGCTTTCCAAGTCTAAGCCCTCAAATTTCAATTAAAATTTTCCTAAATTAAATCACCATCGCATTCCTGACAATGGTGCCAAAAACTTGATACCGCTTTCAGGTGTAACCACACACTAGGGGCTCATGCAAGTGCATGTTTCATATCAAGAATATCAAATTTTAGAATCCAAAATGGCTATCTCATAGAGACCAAGGGAATTAGACTTATGACTAGTTCTAGCTTACTAATTTAAGTCCTATACTAAATAGTTAAAACTGCTTTAGTACAATAATTTAACCTACTGTGTCACAACAAACAATAAATTTAAATCCTACACAACTAATCCTAATTAATGTGGTTTGGATTGATGAATATCAAGCTCTTAAGATACCCTCCCTTGTAATTATGTAAGTAGATTATAGGAAATGTAAAATGCAAATTAGAAAAGTTTAGTGATAAATAAAACCAACACTCTTTTTTACTCTCTCCCGAGTGTATAAAGAAGATTGGTTAAAATGAATTTATTTTCTTAAATCCAGTAATTAGTCCGTCCAAGCATATTTCCCTAACATTTTGCATTCCCTACAAGGCATATCAATCTATACCCATATTTTAATGTGATTAATCTAGTTGATTCTACCATAACTCACCCTAGTTATTATGGTTCACAACACATTTTAACATTTTATTTGGCCAGAATGAAAAGTAAATGAAGATCTGAAGGTTAATCATCATATTTAAAAATTAAAGGGACTTAAAAGCACTTTGCATTCATATGTATCATACTTAATCATCACAAAGAAAGGTTAAAAAATTTACTCAAGATAATTGAAATAAGAGAAATCCACTATTTAATATTTACAATAGAACACAACAACAAGACACAATAAAACTTATCTTCTTCTCTTTTATAGTGACCTGAAGATGCTCAATCACTGCTCCTCCTGACTCCTGGGCTGTCGTTGTTGAAGACTCTTGCTATCCTCTGCATTAGGAGAAGAAGAATAAGCCCCACAACAAACTAAACCCTCAAATGACCAACCCTCAACAATCCTAAGTCCTACCTGCATCAATCTTCATAAGTCCTCCCCATACATGTATATATAAGCTCATATATAAAAGCATAAAACCACCCACGACCTCCTACGCAACTCCCCCATGATAGGCTTCCCAAATTGCCAAAACTGTTCCAAGCAGTTGTTGACACCTAGACACCAATCTTTCCATATGTTATATAAGGCATGGATGCCTAAGGGCCCTAGATGCCAACCTCTCGGGTTTTCCAAGTAAGAGATTAGCGCCTAGGCGGCAATCCTCAATATACTCCTTTACTCCAAGTCTCCTCCCCATTTTCTCACTTCTATTATCTGTTGTACCTACAAGAAAAAATAAAATACATTTCTTTAAAGTGCAATCTCATCCATAAAAATGTGTAAATCATAAAGAAATATTAGCATACTTATCTCACATCACTGCGACCCGAAGTTCAATGCATAAAGTGTAAAAAGATGGGTGAAGACCCATGAGATGGAAAACCATTACTTCGAAGGAATGGCTTCTAGACCTGGAGGTCAACGCATGAGGCGTAAGGATATAGGTGAAGACAACCCATGAAAAGATGCACCATTCTTTTGAATGAAGGGCTACCAGACCCAGAGGATCTACACGTAAAGGCATAAGAACACATGAGGGGAATCTCAAGAACAAGCAAGCCATTCTTCTGAAGGAAAGACTGCTGAACCCGGAGGGTCAATGCACAGAGCATAAGTGAGATGGGTGAAAACACATAAGAAGGTAATCCATTCTTTCGAAAGAAGGGCCTCCAAACCTAGAAGGTCGATGCATGAAGCGTAAAAACACATGGGTGGAAACCCATGAACAGGCAAGGCAAGTTGTTCTTCCAAAGGAAGGGCTGTCAGATTTGAACATATAAGGATATTGCCCAGAACATATAAGGAGATAGATGAAAAACCCATGAGGAAGCAAGCAATTCTTTGAAATGGAAGGGCCACTGCGACCTGAAGGTCAATGCATAAAACATAAAGGTAAACAACGTTGGTGAATGCCCAAGCAAAGGCAAGTCAACTTCCAAAGGAAGGACTGCCACGAACTGAAGGTTGACGCGTAAAATGCAAAACACTTGGGTGCAAACCCGTTAAGGGGCTAGTAATTCTTCCAAAGGAAGGGTTGTTGGGTCGACTCACAGAGCTTAAAACCAGATGGGAGGTATCCTAAAAGGAGGGCTAGCCAGTTCTGAAAGAAGGGCCACCGGACTTGGAGGGTCGATGCAAAAAACATAACTGAGACGTCTTTAAGTTGACCACAGGGGTATCGACCATCCCAATGTCGCTTGGCAACATTCTAATAATTAAAAGACTTTTAGGTTACTACTTCCATTTGACTTCTCACCTTAAGCTTCTCCTCATGATTGCTGGTCATTTTTCATTTATGAAGTCTTTCACATTTTTCCTGTAAATTACTATATCTTGTGAGTCTTTTTTTTATATTAAAAGAGTTGAATTTTTAAATGAAAACTCTCTGTTAATATCTAAGCTTAAGAATTATTAGTACAACATAATGTAGCCATTAATAAGCCTTGATTAGCTTAATCAAATGAACAAGCTGATGATTTAACTAGTTTTTTTTTCAAGTTAACCATCTTGAAAATTTTTTAGATTTTAGGAGAAAGCACATAAAAGAGAAGAATTCAAGTCCTCAGGACTTATTATGAATTCCCAAGACCATAAGGATTTGCAATAACTGAGAAGGTACATACATGGTCTGGCTTAAACCCATCCTTAGGTTCTATTATGGATTAAACCTCGAGAATCATCAAAGGCGAACCGAAGACAATATCAACTAAGGGGTGTGGTTCCTTTTGGAACCATCTCAACGGCTTCCATAATTAGAGTCGAAATCTCAAGAGGTATGGGGATAAGAAGTTTTTTCTCTTTACAGTTTTCATATGAAAACTTTTGGTGTCACTATTGGTTGTCTTATTTATTCTGATTGTGTTGGGTTCTCGTGCAACACTAATACAGTAATTTACTACTCTACCGTCACGAATCTTTTAGCACGCATCAACATATCTATCTATATATTACTATATATAAATATAATATGTATAATTTTGGTTGCAGTTAATGGTAAGCATAATACATATCTTTATAAAGTATTTCATTAATTAAGAAAAATATGTCTTATCGTGTTCATTGGGACTTTTGTTGTTTGCTTCTCTAGAGGGTGTTTGGTTGCACCATCAAATGTACATTAATAAGATTTATTAAATCCAGATTTTTGACAGACAAGCAATGATAACATAAATCCGACAAATCCACCTATATGTGAGATTTGGTAAATCCAAACTTAACAACTGTAGTGAAGATGGAACAAAAATAAATTCAGATTAACGGAGACATGGATTTTGCTTTGGTTTTTTTCTTTTTATGTTTGGCTAGATTTGAGTTAAATCCAAAGCTAAATCTTATTAAAAGTGTGTTACCAAACACCCCTAATGTCTTTAGCATCTTCTTCGGTTGAATGGGCGAATCCGCGGATTAAAAAGACACTTGCACTTTCGGGTTTTGACCCAGCAAAATAATACTTTTACCTCTTCTTCTGGAAAATCTCTAATCATCTGCATCTCCTTTGTTTATTTATAAGCTAAAAAATCACTAATATTTATGGTTGAAAATTAATGCAATCCATTAAAATAATAATTAAAAAAACTAAAATCCGCCTAAATTCTTTTGTCATTTGGCGTTCTACCTTCTGGCCTTTGGTCTTCCACCTTCTAAATAATAAAAGAAAGAGCGATCTTGCAATTAAAATAATAATAATAATAAATTATGGCATTAAAAAAAGTTTTTCTTGATGAAAAAAAGTAAAACCACGATTTATTTTTAAAAAACTTGCCTCAGGAAGAGCAAACATGACCCCGTGAATTATATGGAATTTAATGGATTTTATTTACAAAAATTTCAAATTCTCTTGATTATGATTTAATCTATACATAAATTCCTATATTTACGTGCTAAAAAAAGAAATATTTAAAATTATTATGATTCGAAACTTGCTTCTTACGCGTAGTCAAACCAAGCAAGGGGTGCATTTGAAGCAGCTTAGGGCCCGTTTGGGGCAGCGTATAAGTATGACAGCGTTTTTTAAAACGCCGCTGCAGTGTTTGTTTTGCAAGTTTGAACATCTATAAGCAAATGATGTCTCCAATTTTAATGGATACACGATCGCGGGTATAACCCCGCGATCAGCGTTCCGAACGCCCCCCTCGCTAATCTTTTACCTACATGTTCCTCTCTGTGTGACGCATTATCAGTGTCCTATTTCCAGAGTGTGAAGATTCTCAGTGCCGCTCCTCCCTTCGCACTTCCCAATCGCACGAGAGTCTGGTAAAAAAATCACTATCCGCTTCTCTCTTCTTCACTTTATTCTTTTTCTGATCTTCTCCTCCCCCGCTCTGGAAGGTCTGGCCTAGATCGCGATCCCTGCTTTTGTTCGGCATCCTGCTAGATTGCATCTCCCCATTCCCTGCTTCCTTTCAGCATTCCAGTAGATCACGCTCCTCATTGTCGCTCCCTACTCCAGTTCGACATCCAGATCTTCTTCGTCAAGCTCGGCAGTTATAATCTTCCGTGCCCTCTTCATTGCAACTCCACTGTCCACAACCTTTTTCTTCCTTTTATTCTCATCACGACAGACATTCCTACAATATTTTTTCCTCTTCTTCTTCTGCATTATAGCTTAAAAAATGTTCAAAGCTAATGACTTTGGGCCTTGGGTGGTTATCTTGAACTGTGATTCGAGCTCTAAAAAATTAGTAATATTGATATTAATGCAAGGCATATGAGCATATTTATTTAAATATATTGTAGATATTAATGTAGAGGCATACAACATTTTTCCTCTTCTTCTTCAGCATATTATTTATGTCTATTTAGATTCATAAAAAATAATGTGTCAATATTTTCATATTTGATGTTTTGATATTTTTTAAAAAAAAAATTGGCTAACTATCTTTTATATACGATAATATTTCATAAAAATTATTATGTAGTCGATACCTTCAAGCTAGTCTGAATGTTTGTGTCATACTTGAGTCATACTTGATTGTACATACTAAGATTGTGTGGAGTTCTACATTTCTAAACATGACTCAATGGCACCCTTATAGCGATAATTAGGAAACTTAACATATTTTCTTATGGTTTTATTATTGTTCTCTTATTGTTAAAATGAGCTATTACATTCCATTTGCAACTTTAAAATTATGCTTCTTTACAACTTTTACATATGAACTTTAAAATTTCTAACACTCATGTTGTGGTATTAACTTAATGTGAAATAGTTTATATCACAAATTCTTTCCCAAATGTTTTTCTAATATTAAGGTCATCTTCAATGTTTAAAGCTTTATTGGATTTTTGGATATTACGTGACATGCCAACCTGCCCATTTTCGAAGAAAGTATAAATAGTTGTGACAATCATGGCTCTGCACAACTACATACGACGCCACTACTCTCGTTCTGATGTGGATTTTACATTTGTAGAAGAAAACCTACATCAGATTCCACAAGAACTGCTTATTCGGAATAGGGGCAGAATGATCATTTATCCAGAATCAGCTATTTTTCAAACGTACAAACCAAACAGTAAGCCATCTTATCCAGATCAGCTGCTCATCAGCAGATTATTAGGATAAGCTGCTTATCAGCAGAAGCTGGATAAGTTGCAGTTGCATCAAACAGACCCTTATCCTCTGCGTTTGTATTTTGAAAACGAACCCGAGATATTTGTCTCCTGCTTTTCAACAGCTTATCCTAAGAACATGCGGACCGCGGGATCATCCCCGCGCCGCGTTTCGTTCGCGACATTACTCTTGTGTCCTCTATTTTGCATCCCGTGCCCTCGTTGCCCATCATTCGCATCCTCTGCCGCCCTTCCCTCTTCTTCGACAATCTCTCTCACGACAGGTAATCTTCAAATTCTTCTTCGGCCTTCTTCGGATCTGTTTTTTGTTTTTCTTTCCCGTCGAATCGCAAATCGTTGTTCTTTCCCCTCATTCGCATCCTCTGCCGCTCTTATCTCTTCTTCGGCAATCTCTCACGACAGGTAATCTTCAACATCTTTTGCTTCTTCTTCGACATTTTCTCCTCTCCGACATTATCATCCAATTTTTTTTTTCCTAGTCGAACTGCAAATCACAGATCTTGTGAGGTTTGCAATGATAACCTTGATGAACAAGAAGTTTAGCTGCTTCATCTTTCTGATGCATCTATATTCGAATGAGAAGTCTCAGCTAAAAGTAAAGGTTCAGTTGAACTGAATAATAAATTTTGTTTGCCTTTCTTTAAAATTGCAAAATCAAGCTGAGAACCTTTGAAGGAGAAGTTATTCTGAACTAATATTGGTTCAACATTAATTTACTTTGTCCAACATTCTTTTTATGTTCAGGGAATGGACTAAAGAGCTCCTTACTTGAATATTTTCAATATGCTGATGGTACATGCATAGGAATTGTAGTTGGTGTGTATGTAATTGCCTCTTTCTTAATTTATCTATTTTCTTGCTGCTGATGGTTCATGCGGCTTTGATGATAGAAAGTTTTGGTTTTTTCAATTACATTGTTTGCAAGAAATTTTTAAAATGAAAGAAGAACATATCTTATGAATGCTTGATCATATCTTGTTCTTCATTATATTCGTAATATGGTGAAAGACAAACATTTATGGTGGCCAAAACCTAGGCGAGCCAATTTTGTAAGGATTCTCACCAAAAAGCTTAATGTTTTGAATATAATTGTTGGTTTTAGATTCAAGTTTTGCATACATACTTGAGGAGAATTGTTGTTAAAAAAAGACAATAAGGTTTGAGCTTTTTGGTGAGATTTAAGTTGTATTATATATAGTTGTAAATAAAAATATAAAGACTCTTAATGTTGATATTTTCATACGATAAAAGTGGTCTAACCAAAAAATAAGGGGTCATCTGATACTACATGAACAAATTTTGAACATTCGACATAAATCTCAAGACATGACACAGATCTTGATGCACCTTTTTTAGCAATAAATATTTAAACTTTGATAAAAAGTCATCCGAATGTTTGATTTCTTCAAACTTACAATCAAACTGACTGATTCAACAAGACAAACCCCATGATACGAAAATTAGTCCAATATAAATCAAATCAAGCCCCAATCAAGGCATTAAACCAAGTTTGAAAGTTTTCAGACACATTCAAAAAGTTAAATGAATGTTGAATCTAGCGAACTTATGGCCGAATAGAGCGTCTCAATAAGACGATTCCAACAAGCTCATTATTGCTCAATTCCAACATTATTAGGACACTTAAATGTTATTCAAATGTCGTTTAATCAAAAGAAGCTCTCTAGATAAGTGGTTCATATATCTGCATTAATTGCACTCAAAACTCTATAAATATAAAACCCTTCAACTCTTTTGAAAGGGGGAAAGAGCTTGAAATTTGGGAGAAGAGAGCTTAAGACTTGATGAAGAGCTTGAAGCTTTGAGAAGAAGTTGAAGTCCGACATCGCTTCTGCAGCCCCTGACCAGCACCGACTGTCGTTGACCACCACCTGTTACCGTCGACCACCGCCAACCACAATCGTCCATCATTTGTCGACTCTCGTCCACCACCGCCGACCATTGTCCGCCACTATTTGCCGACCATCGTCGACCACCGCCGACCATCACCTGCTGGCCATCGCTGAATGCTATTGGTCGCTGCTCGTTCTTTACAACAAGTTCACCCGCACATTAATGTAGTAGCTTGGGAGACCTTGTAACCGCTTTTAGCATGTCGACAAGGGGTTATACTTGTAATATTCAATTTATAATGGATCTCTTCAACTAGGTTAACTGGGTGGTTTTTTTTCTTTACGGATTTTCCACGTAAGAAATTCTGGTGTCACTACTTGTTTTCTTTCAGACTTATAATATGTGTAATTCTGGCTACTATTAAAGGTACACATAATACAAATCCTTATAAAGTTTTTTGTCAATGAAGATAAATGTGCCTATCATGTTCTTTGGGACTTTTGTTGTTTGCTTTCTCTATGGGGTGTTTGGCTACACGATCAGATTTACATTAATAGGATTTATTAAATCTGGATTTCCAGTGGGCTCGTGATGCGATTGAATGTCGCAAGAAACGCTAACATAAATCCGACAAATCCACCTCTCTGTGGGATTTGGTAAATCCATGTTTACAGATGGAACAAGTGTAGAAAAAAAAAGAAAAAATCGGATTAATGGAAACTTGGATTTCGTTTTCATTTTTTTATATTATGTTTGGTTAGATTTAAGTAAAAATCCTGAGTTAAATCTTGTTAAAAATGTGCTACCAACAACCCCTAATGTAGTTAGCCTCTTCTTCTGTTGAATCGACAGACCCACATACTAACTAAGCACCCACACTTTCAGAGTTTTGACCAAGCCGAAGAATCCTTTTGCCCCTTCGATGCCCTAGCAATGCCCCCAACTTCTGATTTCGAATGCGACACTCCTTCCTCGTTCTCCCTGCTATGCTGAGTTCGTCGATAATTTCCCTTACCAGAGCCATCATGTTGTTGATTTCCGCGTTAACTCTGTTCGTTGAGTTTTGTGTTTCTATTTCCCTTTTATCTCATTCGCTAGCCTTTGGCTTGCACCTTAGTGTTAAGATTGATCCATGTTTCTGATCCCTTGTATTTCTTAATTTTAATTTCTTAGCTGTATGACAACATATGAGATTAAAGTTAGTAGGATTTAGTAAATCCTGTAAATCTAAAATTAATAAATCTTGAAAGGTTTAAATCCAAATTTTTTTTTTCAATTGATTTAATAAATACTCTTAAATCCTGTGTAATTTTTTGACAATTTTTATCTGGAATTAAAAATCTATTATGATCGTTAGACTTTAACAATAAATTAAAATATAATTTAATAAATCATTAAATTGAAGTTCTTAAAACATTCCAAAATAGTCAAACAAATTTCTTAAATTCAACAAATATTTAATTTCAAAATATGGTAACTAATAATTATATATTTACTTAATAAATTTTTTTATTAAATTAATTATTAAATAGAAATTTAATATTTATAAAAGAATAATTTATTAGTTATTAATTATATTTATTGATAATTACTTATAAATTTATTGGATGAATAAGGAGATTATATTTATTTTTTATTGATTAATAATTACATGATAAATAAATTTATTTTAATATAATTAATCTGATGATATTTTCAAGCGTTTGGGGCCGCTTTTTTCAAGCGTTGCGGCCCATTGACCGCCATAGATTACTGTTTGGTTGCCTCGCTGCCGAACGACGCCGAAGCGAGCGAGCAGCGGGCCGCGGTATCGACCCTGCGGCCGCAGCTTTCGCCTCCAAATATTCGAGATTGCCCTCGCTAATATTCGAAGAAGCGCTGTTCGTCCCGCCCTAGCGATCCTTCCATCGCCGTCCCGCCCTAGCGATCNCCCAACAACATTTTGCATAGAATAAATATATCTTAATCCATTGTTCGACAATAATAAAGCACCCATAGTGTAGATTCCCTGCTAGCAAACACAATGAAAAAGTCAGTGAGAGACTCATCAACAAGCTCTCAAATCCAACTAAACCATCCCTTCATAAGAAAATCATAAGACAATATTGAGAAATTAGAGACGAATATAAGGAGCTTGAAGATCACTTTGTATAAGAGTGCTGAGAAGGAGGGGGCAGCCTTACCAACTAGCACATTGTTAAGCCAAGATTTGGCAAGCCAATCCGCAGGGTTGCTGCCTTCACGATGTATAAAACTATATTATATATGAAGTTGATTTGTATCTATAATACGTAAACTACGTTTCATTAAAATCTTAATATGCCAAACAAGTGCCAATTTCCCTATTAAGATTTTAAATATGCTTTGAGAATCAATTTCCAAGATCAACATAGATAGGTTAAGAGAGACAGCCACTTGCAATGCTGCAAATACAACCCTGGTCTTGGCTTCTAAAGGAGAGGAAGCAATGCAAGGGGAGGCAAAAAAAGGCCAAACCCTTCCCATTGGTGTCCCGAAAGAGACAACCCATACCAGCAGCGGTAGTAGTATAGCTTCCATCAATGTTAACCTTAATCTAACCACGAGAGGTTGGTGGCCAACTAATTAAAGTTACTCTCTGACCACTACGGGGAGAGGGGGTACAGTTAGAGGCACTACTAGAGGCACCAACAACTCTCATACCGTTAAAATAATTTGTCAGAGTATAGGAGATGATAAAAAATAGTAGATCCAACTCCCTGATATTTATGGATATTTCTATCTATCCATATGAACCACGAAGTTGTAGTAGGAAAATAATGCAGTTTGTGGTGAAAGAACCAACTTCCTTCCAAGTATAAAGAATATTTTCCAGGTTTAGAGGAGCAGGCCAAGTGATACCAAAAAATCCCGCAACCTCCTCCCAAACTGATCTAGCAANCTTGAAATTGAGAAAATATTTAAAAATATCTTTAATTACCCAATTTAATGGAAGATTTGAGAATTAATTGGATTTAAAGAAACGATGCAAATTTTAGAACTGGCGCCTAAGGCACCGCTACAATGAAAATGACTTAAAACATTTTGAAAGATGATTTTTGGCAGTTTTTGGTGGGTTCTTTTTCTAATGACTCCCAAATTTATTTCCTAAGCCTATTTTAGAGGGGAAAACAAGGGAAGAGTGAACATTTTGCAAATCCAATGGCTTCCCACTCTAAATATACTGCGAGATATGAAATTTTCAATCGGAGAAAGTTCTTCATATTTGATGCACAGAAGTTAGATGATCGAGTTCTTGTGAAGAAGAGGTTAATCAAGGAAAGGGGGTTTTTGAATCGAGGATTCAACACACCATATACTCGAGTGGAGAAGATTATTACACAGAGACGCTGGGAACTTTTTGTTATACCACTGCCTCCGTAGTTGTCCCTATGGTTAAAGAGTTTAATGCAAATCTTCATGGAATCAACCAAGGAATTGTGTCGGCACTATTTTAGTTAAGGAGTTGCCCGTTGGAAGCTGTCGGCTGCCGGAATTGAAATCCCATCGCCTACTTCGGAACGACATTTTAATATATATATATATATATATATATATATATATATATATATA
>JXCR01139405.1:56615-76597 GCA_002079205.1 Phalaenopsis hybrid cultivar
GGGCGGTAATTCCGGCCCATTGAATGAGTCGGCCTGCCTACCCTCCTGTTGGACCGAGACTCCTTCCCTGTTGAACCCCCGACCGATTCAGCCGAACCAAGCCCCCACATCACTTTATATCTCTTGCGAGCGGTGGTGTGGAAGCTTCCTCGCTCTATACCTGTTGTGTAGGTG
Source organism: Phalaenopsis hybrid cultivar (assembly GCA_002079205.1). NCBI lineage: Eukaryota > Viridiplantae > Streptophyta > Magnoliopsida > Asparagales > Orchidaceae > Phalaenopsis > Phalaenopsis hybrid cultivar. The sequence continues at coordinate 56,790 of JXCR01139405.1, forward strand.
TCTTACATAGGTAATTGATTTCTTTTATTTAATAAATAAGTTAATTAAGATATTTAGAAGTTTATTATTGTAGTTAATTTTGATTAATCACTTAAAATATGAATGGTTAAGTTTATTAGGGTTTAGGACAATGTTAATTTTATGTGCTAAATTAGGTTTTCGGGTCACCCAGAAATTCATGACTTATTTATCAGACAGTTCAAAAGATCTAACCCCGAACCCAACACATCTTCAACTGAAATGACTCGAACCTAACTAACGCAATCCATTTAGCATAAGTCATATTGGCCATTTAGGACAAATTTAAATTGACGGTTTAATCATAATCTGATTTAAAATACATGGTTTAGAATTTAATACCTTAACCCGACCTAAAGTTTAAATAGATCAACTCAAATCCCCTTTTTTAGTCTTGTTTGGGTCTATCATGCCAGGTCAATCTTTGACATCTCTAGTTATTCTTAGTCAATATGATTATTTCGATGCGACAATGTTTGAGTAACACGCATTAAAATATTTTTTAGATTTTATTTTGGTGATCAAAATGAGAGTTTTGAGTTTAATATTGATATTTTAATAATTATTTTTTTTGTTTCTAATTTTTTTATTTGTTCCTGTGAACTTGAAGAAAAGTAATAAACTCCACCCATATCTTCTCCATGACTTTAAAATCTATTTAACACTTAAAAGAATTTTTTTTCTTGAACTTAATAAACACTAATTTTACTTCATAGAGATTTTATGATAAAATAACAACATAATATTATGAAAGATGCCTAATCTGACTTAAAATAAATGGTTTAAAATTTAATACCTTAACCCGACCTAAAGTTTAAATAGATTAACTCAAATCCCCTTTTTTTAGTCTTGTTTGGGTCAAGTTATCATGCCAGGTCAATCTTTGACATCTCTAGTTATTCTTAGTCAATATGATCATTTCGATGCGACAATGTTTGAGTATCACACATTAAAATATTTTTCAGTTTTTATTTTGGCTATCAACGTGAGAGTTTTGAGTTTAATATTAATATTTTAACAATTATTTTTTTTGTTTCTAATTTTTTTATTTGTTCCTGGGATACTTGAAGAAAAGTATTAAACTCCACCCATATCTTCTCCATGACTTTAAAATTTATTTAACACTTAAAAGAATTTTTTTTCTTGAACTTAATAAACACTAGTTTTACTTCATAGAGATTTTATAATAAAATAACAACATAATATTATGAAAGATGCCTTATCTGACTTAAAATAAATGGTTTAAAATTTAATACTTTAGCCCGACCTAAAGTTTAAATAGATTAACTTAAATCCCCTTTTTTTAGTCTTGTTTGGGTCAAGTTATCATGCCAGGTCAATCTTTGACATCTCTAGTTATTCTTAGTCAATATGATCATTTCGATGCGACAATGTTTGAGTATCACACATTAAAATATTTTTCAGTGGCTATTAACGCGTGAGTTTTCAGTTTAATATTGGTGTTTTAACAATTTTTTTTTTTTGTTTTTAATTTTTTTTATTTGTTCCTGGGATACTCGAAGAAAAGTAATAAACTCCACCCATATTTTCTCCCTGACTTTAAAATCTATTTAACACTTAAAAGAATTTTTTTTCTTGAACTTAATAAACTCTAATTTTACTTCATAGAGATTTTATAATAAAATAACAACATAATATTATGAAAGATGCCTGGAGTAAGTGACAAAGGTAATAAACTCCACCCATGTCTTCTCCATGACTTTAAAATCCATTTAACACTTTAAAGAATTTTTTTTTAAACTTAATTAACACTAATTTTACTTCATAGAGAATTTATAATAAAATAACAACATAATATTATGAAAGATGCCTGGAGTAAGAGGCAGTTGTGGACAAGGAAATTTAAGTATAGTATGTTTGTTTTCTTTCCGGCATGTAATTTCATATATTTTGCTTAGCATGATTCTAATTTTAGTAATTTTCTTGTCTAATAGCCCATGTTTGTCCGTTCTTTGATTAAACACATTTTTATTTGTTTTGAATCTTGTGATTAGTCACTTAAAATACTAATTCCTATCTGGTTAGGTTTATTAGGATTTAGTTGTAATGTTAATTTTTATATAGTACTGATCCTCTCACTAATCCATTGGTTAGATTTAAATCAGACTTAGTAAGCTAATATTTCTTCTTACTTAACTAGGTGGTTAATCAAATATAACACATTAAAAGGTAATTTTCGCCCTAGCACACTTTGTGCTCTTTGTTTCTTTTCCTATCACTGAGGTGTTAAGCCTTCATCTATCCATTGCAAGCATGAGCGTTGACAGAAATGCATCTCCATGTTAACTAGGAGGTCCAGTGGTGAAGAAGTGCTTTATATTTGTTCCACTTCGTTGGCTGAAGATTAAATATTTTGTTAGTCTATTAAATTTAAAATAAACTCACCCTGTGTTCTCCTTTTAAGGTTTAAAGCCCCATCAAAGTCAAATTGTTTAAGCTTGGTTGTTCAGTTGTTTTGATTTAGGTTCTTAAAAGGACGATGGTTTAGGTTTTGTTACTTGTAACTTGTTAGATTAATTTATGTCCAACTTNGGTCCTGTCAACTGACATAATTTAATGCAATGAACTAGCCTTATTAGCCTCTGGAGTTTCCTGTTTTTAGGTACACCCATGAAAGTTTACATTATTTTTGTTGCCTTGAGCTCTATTGCAAAGTCATGAGATTAAGTACAGTTCCTATGGATTGGAGTGAGTTGTAAAAGTTTTATGTGGGCTAGTTTTTTATTTACGTCAGAGGTAATGTATTGTGCAACAGCAGCATGAACCGTGATGCTGTTCCTAATTTGTTGTTTACCACCTGTCTTAGATTGTTTATCTCTTTCTCTTCCATGTTGGATGAGCCAACTGCATGTCATCTTTGTTTGGCACCTCCATTATCACCTTCGACTTCATTACAATGTACAATATATGGCTATTGTTTTAGCTCTCTTTATTGCCTGAGGAATCTCCTTGTCTCTCTTTTAAGGGGCTTTTAACCGCTACTACATGGCATCACGCTAGCAAGCGTTTATTCCAACTAAGACGTTATTTTATTTAATTGAAATTTCTTAGCAGAAAGTATTGCCCACAAAATTTCAAGAGTTTAAAATTAGCAAATTCCATAAACTAGGTTCTTCTATCTATTTTTATTGAAGTTAGTCTATTTCGAAGATCTGTTTCTCATGCACAAATTATAGTAAATTATGATAATTTTCATTTCGCATTTTATTTGATGCACTGGCTTCGTTTGGCTTTTCAATTGACTTGCTTAAAAATAGGAGGCCCTAATATGCATTGATGATATTTTTCTGTTAATATTATTCTATAATAGAAGTTGATTGGGCTACCATCATGGTGATATAACATCAGAAAACATGATGCCAGTCAATGAACTTAAAAAAATTTCCTTATTTCTTAAACATCTATTTCTTTTTTTGGTGAAGGTATTATTTAAAAAGAATTAATATACAATGATGCTGATATTGATTGTTTGCATCACCAATGGGTTTTGAAACCTTGTTCCTAAATTAGAAGTTGAAGAACGTCCTTATGCATCGGAACCTAAAGCATAGAACTTGCAAAGGGTTGAGTACAAGTGCCAAGTTCACTTTATTTTTCTAAGTGGGCATAGTCTTGAACCATAACTACAATAAGTTTCTTTATTTTTTAAACGTCATTTTTTTTTGGTAAAGGTATTATTTAAAAAGAATTAATATACAATGATTCTAATATTGATAGATTCCATCACCAATGGGATTTGAAACCTTTCCATCACCAATGGGATTTGAAACCTCGTTGCAAAGTTAGAAGTTGAAGAGCGTCCTTGTCAAGAGCAGCAGCATTGGAACATAAGAAATTAATTGGACATTCTTGAGCTAAGCATAGAATTGTAAAATTGCCAAGGGGTGAATACAAGTGTCAACTTCACTAACTTTATTTTATAAGTGGGCATAGTCTGGAAGCATAACTACTTTTCGCAATTTCTCTTAACAAGCTGGCATTTGCCAAGTGTCTTTCCATACTGTAGTGTGTAAGATAAGTTTCAAATTTTCGTAAGAGTTGGCCATCTTTGTAGAATCTTGCTTGCTTAGGAAATAGGAGTAATGGTTGTATTATTCGGGAGCAAAAAAGAATTGATTAGAGGGGGTGACATAATTTCCAATACATTAGACGTTGTCAAAATCAAATAACTATCATTATTTAATATCAATCTATTTCATGCATAAAAACTTTAAGTTGGATGTTGGAGTAAAATTATAAATTGTCAAACTCATTTTATACTAAAAGTTGAATCAGCTTAAATCATTTTTAATATTTCATATTATTTTTTAAATTTCAAAATACTAATTTTTTTATACGAATAATTATTTAAATTTGTTATCATATTAAATTATCAATGGATATATAAATGCAAAATAATTATTAGAATATTATGATGCTTATATACAACCAAATGGTAGTTCACTTTCAATTTTAATGTAGTGTAAAATCTACAATCAAGAAAGGTTGATTTGGGGTGCTTTTCTGAAAATTGAATGAACGCTGTTTGTGATGAAAAAAAGTTTACTAANTAATAATTATTTTAAATTGTTATCATATTAAATTATCAATGGATATATAAATGCAAACTATAATTATTAGAATATTATGATGCTTATATACAACCAAGTGGTAGTTCACTTTCAATTTTAATGTAGTGTGAAATCTACAATTAAGAAAGGTTGATTTGGGGTGCTTTTCTGAAAATTGAATGAACGCTGTTTGTGATGAAAAAAAGTTTACTAACAAATTCAATAGATTCCAGTATGTTAGATCTGATTTAAATTAAACAAATATTAAATTTTTGTGTTATTTATTTCATAACAAATATGTCTAATTGAATATAAAAAATAAAATGGAAAATTGACCAACTTATATTCAATTGTTGAAGTGAAATTACGCTTAAACATTGAAATCAAAAGATGCCAATATTTCAAATTTTTTATGAGTGAAAGTGCTTTAATTAATTTTATTGTTAGAAAAAAAATTAAATAAATATAATCATATAAAAATGAAATTATCAATTGTTATCGAAATTAATTTGTAAATGAATACAACAAAAAATATGAAATTCAAAATATTAGATGGAACTTTTACATNCAAAAATAAAATGGAAAATTGACCAACTTATATTCAATTGTTGAAGTGAAATTACGCTTGAACATTGAAATTAAAAGATGCCAATATTTCAAATTTTTTATGAGTGAAAGTGCTTTAATTAATTTTACTACAACAACAAAGCCTTAATCTCACTACGTGGGGTCGGCTACATGAATCCTTTTTCTCCATTGCATCCTATTTNCTGATTAAAATTCATTCAGATTGATTTTATATGATTTTTATTTCAAACACGAAAATATTTTATAATTAATGTAGAAATAAAATTACCTATTGATATACCGCTTTAATTAAATAGGTGGCAGTTTTCCAAATTTTTTAATAGCTAAATTATTTTGAATGAATATCATGACACAATTGTAGATGGATAGTGAAATGAAATTATAAATAGTATAATTTGATGAATAAAATTTGATAAAATTCAAAACAAATAAATAATAAACGAAGTAATAACATTAACACCAATGGTTGAATTTTTTTGTTGGGATTGTAGAAAACTTAAAGAACTGTTTGGAAGTGTTAAAAATGTATGAATTGTTTTGAGGATTAATTAATGAATGGTTGATTTTGTATGCTTTTTATGTAGTAAGCTGTATATTTATGTTGTGAGGTGTATATAATTTAACAAAATTGATGCATAAATATTGGATAAGATTAAATGAAAAATGCTAATATTTTTCTTATTTTATTTTTTATATAAATATTTTTTAAAATATATATGGAAATGAATTCGTGAATAGACTAACTCCTATAGATGAAAAAGTTTAATCTGTCGAAATTATGTAAATTTAACATAAGGCAGTTTTAATTTTTTTNATAGACCAACTCCTATAGATGAAAAAGTTTAATCTGTCGAAATTATGTAAATTTAACATAAGGCAGTTTTAATTTTTTTAATAGTTAAAAAATTTTAAAATGGTGATTAATATGATATGCCATTTTAAATGGATATTTAAACTTATATTGGATAACATTAAAACCATAAACCTAAAAAAATATTTGATAAAAATTTACGGACTCAAAATATTTGTTAATTAATATTTAATAAGATCTTTGATTTCTTTTTTTAATGTTACTTTATTTCATACTTTGAAATAGTTTTCACCTGGATGGTGAAATTGTTTGAGCCTTTTCCACTATCCAAACAGAGCTGATTTAAGTGAGTAAAATGGGCAATTTAAAAATTAAAGTATTAATTTTAGCATTTATGTATATTCTTTATTGTAATAATTAAACTTCTTACATTTGAAAATTAGATAAACATTTATATTCTGGATATTTAATTTTTAATTTTTCGCACGTTGAATATTTAAGAAGTTTTCAAACATTAATTTGGATTTAAAAACCCTTAAAAATTTTGAACTCATATTTAGCTAATAACATGTTTAATGCTTTGAGTAAAAGGTTGTTAGTGTATGTTATATTACTGTTTAACTTTCTTAATTCTATTACACGGTGTACGTGGTAAAGGACATCTGCTTATAATTTGAAATATATTTTCTAAAAGACATATTTTACTTCGTTTGGCTTTGTTGTTATTTGGAAAGCTGGTCGAGAAAAAAGCAGAGTTTAAACCAATTGTAGCAAAAGCTTAGTTTAAAAGTTACTGTAGAGCAAGTAGAGTATAAAAGCTGTTATGTCTAAAGCTGTTGATGCTGTTTGAGTAGCATGTCTTATGTGTACTATTTTAAACTCAAACAGTGTAATTTTTGTTTGGTTAAACTCGAAACTGTTTGCCATTTAAACATAAAAGACTAAAATGATGATCTGTTTCAAAGGGCCATAGGCATAAAATAATTCAACTATAACAAAAATTTACTTTTCAACTAAAATTTTTATAACAATACAAATTATGACATAAATAACATATGGAGCATAGTTGAGTATGTTGGGCCTTAAATACCGCTACTTAGCTTGGAAATTTGCTTTTAAATTAGAAAGACGATGATAAAAAAAATATCTATTAGCAACAAAAAACAATGATGAATAAACCAAAGGGGCATTTACGTACGTACNCCTTGGAAATTTGCTTTTAAATTAGAAAGATGATGATAAAAAAATATCTATTGGAAACAAAAAACAATGATGAATAAACCAAAGGGGCATTTACATACGTACCACCCAATTTCTATGTATTTATATATTTAACACCTTAACTTTACTTTTATACTGTCCAAATCTTTCATATCATATAAAAAATACTACTAATTTAGTCTTTAAAAAATGAAATACACCTTTTCATACATAGTTAATGTGATATGTATTTAAAAATTGAAGTTTAAGTGTTAGAGATGTAAATGCACAGGAATTGAGTGGTATGTATGTAAATCTTTCCAAAAAGTCAGCTTTAATATAGATAAATAAGTAGATATTCTCATTTGTAATGGTGTAATTACGCAGCAATGTTATTTTTAATTCAGCTATCTCTGGTGCTCCTTCCCTATTAACATGATTGATATACATGTTAGGATTTTTATAAACATATTGCCCTACTCTATACTCATGTACCTCTAAATGGACAAAATTTTCATTAGCATCACATTCCTCATACTCAGGATCAGTACATGGTTGATGCCTGTATAGTTAGTTATATTTATACACCTGCACGCGCGCGCACACAAAATTGTGGCAACAACACCAATACATTCTTGAAGGAATGACTTGAGGCTTCTCTTAGAATTCCCCGCTTTCCATACACCAAATGCAGGTTCTTTTATCCTTTGAATTGCCAAATATGTCTTGCTGAATATTCCACGTTGAACCCGCATTGATTTTGTAGCTTATGTAAATGATATCCTGTGTTTGGATAGGTTAAGCAATCCCCTTCGCAATAGATAACCAACATCAACTGAGTAAAACTCTCAAGCTAGAATGAGATGATAAAATTATAAAAGATTATCATTTTATTGATAAAATATTGGAATTTAAGTTCTTTCAATGTGACAAAATATCTACTACTTGAATAGGAAAATAAGATCCATGATCCATGGCAACACATTTGAAAATGCAAGTGAATCGTCAAACTCTTATGCACATGTTGAAATAATATATATCAATAACATTTTAAGTTGACGAATGATACCATCCAATGTATGCAACTTATTCTAAAATAGGGATATGGGCATTTTCTAATGTGCCTTTAATTTTCCTTATATAATCATTGAAATATGACATATAGCAATCATCATGATGAATCTCATATAGAATATGGTGAAAACTTATAATATCTATTACAAAGTGAATTAATGTTTCGAGACTAGAAGAGAAATATTTATTGATACTAAGACTGTTGAAAGAATCACATCTTGCTCTCATGAACTCATATGGTAGAATGCATAAAATGACGTCCTACATTCCTTTTAGTTGTTCTTTGTGAACCAGATAATTATACTAATTGAAACCTCTTATGAAATTCTAGTTAAATTATGAAATCTCATATGGCATCTTAGTAGTAGCTTGCATATACATTTATTCCCAATTTGAGTTAATACCCGAGCTCTTTTTCAAGTATAGAACATAATAATAATGGACTTATCATGTTGCTGCTACCAGTGTATTGTTAAATTGAATGACATTCGTATGATTGATAGTGGGCTCCACATTCCTTTATAGAATCACCACCAGAAAATTTGAATCCTCCTCGATCATTTTTTAATCGTTATAATATAATGAAAAAATTTCATTATACTAGAATCATATATAATATTTAATAGTTCATAACCATATAACTTATTGCATAACTTTGTGGAAAAGAATTCAATGTTGGAATANCATATAACATATTGCATAACTTTGTGGAAAAGAATTCAATGTTGGAATACCAAATAAAACCTTTAGAATACAAAGTAACACTTAAATTGGCCGATCATTATAAAAAAAAGGTCCTGTCAACTGACATAATTTAATGCAATGAAGTAGCCTTATTAGCCTCTGGAGTTTCCTGTTTTTAGGTACACCCATGAAAGTTTACATTATTTTTGTTGCCTTGAGCTCTATTGCAAAGTCATGAGATTAAGTACAGTTCCTATGGATTGGAGTGAGTTGTAAAAGTTTTATGTGGGCTAGTTTTTTATTTACGTCAGAGCTAATGTATTGTGCAACATCAGCATGAACCTTGATGCTGTTCCTAATTTGTTGTTTACCTCCTGTCTTAGATTGTTTATCTCTTTCCCTTCCATGTTGGATGAGCCAACTGCATGTCATCTTTGTTTGGCACCTCCATTATCACCTTTGACTTCATTACAATGTACAATATATGGCTATTTTTTTAGCTCTCTTTATTGCCCGAGGAATCTCCTTGTCTTAACCGCTACTACATGGCATCACGCTAGCAAGCGTTTATTCCAACTCAGACGTTATTTTATTTAATTGAAATTTCTTAGCAGAAAGTATTGCCCACAAAATTTCAAGAGTTTAAAATTAGCAAATTCCATAAACTAGGTTCTTCTATCTATTTTTATTGAAGTTAGTCTATTTCGAAGATCTGTTTCTCATGCACAAATTATAGTAAATTATGATAATTTTCATTTCGCATTTTATTTGATGCACTGGCTTCGTTTGGCTTTTCAATTGACTTGCTTAAAAATAGGAGGCCCTAATATGCATTGATGATATTTTTCTGTTAATATTGTTCTATAACAGAAGTTGATTAGGCTACCATCATGGTGATATAACATCATAAAACATGATGCCAGTCAATGAACTTAAAAAATTTCCTTATTTCTTTAACATCTATTTCTTTTTTTGGTAAAGGTATTATTTAAAAAGAATTAATATACAATGATGCTGATATTGATAGTTTGCATCACCAATGGGTTTTGAAACCTTGTTCCTAAATTAGAAGTTGAAGAACGTCCTTGTCAAGAGCAGTAGGCATCGGAACATAAAGCATAGAACTTGCAAAGGGTTGAGTACAAGTGCCAAGTTCACGTTATTTTTCTAAGTGGGCATAGTCTTGAACCATAACTACCATAAGTTTCTTTATTTTTTAAACGTCATTTTTTTTGGTAAAGGTATTATTTAAAAAGAATTAATATACAATGATGCTAATATTGATAGATTCCATCACCAATGGGATTTGAAACCTTTCCATCACCAATGGGATTTGAAACCTCGTTGCAAAGTTAGAAGTTGAAGAGCGTCCTTGTCAAGAGCAGCAGGCATTGGAACATAAGAAATTAATTGGACCTTCTTGAGCTAAGCATAGAATTGTAAAATTGCCAAGGGGTGAATACAAGTGTCAACTTCTCTAACTTTATTTTATAAGTGGGCATAGTCTGGAAGCATAACTACTTTTCGCAATTTCTCTCAACAAGCTGGCATTTGCCAAGTATCTTTTTATACTGTAGTGTGTAAGATAAGTTTCAATTTTTCGTAAGAGTTGGCCATCTTTGTAGAATCTTGCTTGCTTAGGAAATAGGAGTAATGGCTGTATTATTCCGGAGCAAAAAAGAATTGATTAGAGGGGGTGACATAATTTCCAATATATTAGACGTTGTCAAAATCAAATAACTATCATTATTTAATATCAATCTATTTCATGCATAAAAACTTTAAGTTGGATGTTGGAGTAAAATTATAAATTGTCAAACTCATTTTATACTAAAAGTTGAATCAGCTTAAATCATTTTTAATATTTCATATTATTTTTTAAATTTCAAAATACTAATTTTTTTATACGAATAATTATTTAAATTTGTTATCATATTAAATTATCAATGGATATATAAATGCAAAATAATTATTAGAATATTATGATGCTTATATACAACCAAATGGTAGTTCACTTTCAATTTTAATGTAGTGTANTAGATGGTCGACGTTTAATATGACCAAACCATCTAAGACAATTTTTCTAATTTTGTCTGTCACAGGAGCTACACCAACCTTATCACGAATATATTCATTCCGCATTTTGTCTCTAAGTGTAAAGCCACTCATCCACCTAATCATTCTCATCTCAACAACACTTAACTTATTATTATGCTTCTCTTTTAAAGGCCAACATTCAGCGCCATAGAGCATCGCAGGTCTCACCACCGTCTTATAAAAAATTCCTTTCAGTCTTAGCGGTACTTTTTTATCACACAAAAGGCCCGAAGCATTCCTCCACTTCAANGAAATTAATTTGTAAATGAATACAACAAAAAATATGAAATTCAAAATATTAGATGGAACTTTTACATATTAAAAATATTAGTCCTTTTTATTTTTAATTTAGTGCAGCAATTGATTTGTGTACACTTAGAAAATTGAAAGAACTGACTGCATGGAAGATCAAGAAAATTGAAGGAACGTTTGAAGATTCAATAAGAGCTGTTTGCTTGGTTTGGGAACACAAATGCTTAGAGAGATGAAATAAGTTCCATTAGATTAGATGAGGTTAAAATTGAATTTATTATTATTTATATATTTTTTATTTAGTCATATTTATAGCTTAATTTTGATTTCAAATTAAAATTAGAAATGCATTAAATGGTAAAAGTTTAATTCATCTAAAACATTGAAGTGACGACATTTCAAATTATTTTAGTAGTTAAAATATATTCTTTATAGTTAAAATATATTCTTTATAGTTAAAAGGTTTTTCAAAATTTTCTTTAAAGTCAACATTATTTTAAATAGATATGGAAATGAAATTGTAAGTGATTATGGAAATAGAATTGTAAATGGGCAAACTTTAACAACAACAACAACAACAAGCCTTTATCCCACCAAGTGGGGTCTGCTACATGAATCCTTTTCCTCCATTGCCTCTTATTAACTATCGTATTTTCATTTAAAAGATGAACACTATTGAAGATATATTATTAAATTATTATACAGTAAATTTTTATAATAAAAATATTCGATAGTTTCTTTATATCTAAAATAATGAATGAGCATGATTAGGTCTCAAAAAATAGAATGGCCATGATATCGTTTTAGGGAAGTGCCAAGTGCTTGCACACGGCACAAAGATCTGTGGCTGTAGCATTCTTGCATGCACATTGCTAAAATTTGTGAGAGTGAAAAAGTTATGAGAAGCTTATGATCTTGTGTAGCTGTAACTATTAAAATGATGTATATATGCATCTTAATTTGCCAAGTGATGCTTGCTATGCAGCCAAAGAGTCTTCTTCACCTACTGACCTCGTGGATAAGCTTGTGGACTTTGGCCTGTCCTCATCCAATGATACTCTTTTATTTGCTAAAGAAATATTTGCAAGAGTTCCTCACAAACAATCTGGTTTAAGTGTAAGTTTTTTCTGAACTTTTTTTCAGAATTTATCTCTGTAGTAAGTCTTTGATGCTTGCTTTGATACTACATAACTTTTTGCTGTTTTGCATCTTTTTTGAGTTCAAGTTTTATTGATATTGCAAGGTTTTAGCTTTGTTGGACAGTATGAAAGGTTTTAAGAATTTTGATTAAGCGATTTTGTGTTCTACTAAGGCAGTGGCAAATTTTGGACGTTTTTTAAACTTTAGGTTGACAGTTGGTAGTGTGTTACTTGCTTAAATTTCTTATTTTTATATATAAATGCCTTGTCTTGGATATGATGTTATGAACAATCTTTTTCCTATTCGGTTTGGTGGCTACTAAGCTCTAGCAGAGTGCTGGCGGTGTTAGCTAAGTTCTAGAACCATTTGACAAGTCTCCAAAGAATTTTTTTTATCTTTGGTTGGGCCTCAGCGAAGCTTCAATTGGGTACCAATATGCTATGGTAATAAACCAGAAAAAAAATTGTGAGATGAATTCCAGCATTTGAAATCAAACTAATTAGATTTTAGACTCGTTACTTAAAAAAAATATGTTGGTGAATCCATAGGGATCTTAAATTTCATCCAATCTAATAGTCTTATCATCTGTTTATCTTCATGTTGATACTGGCTTAGTTATTCTTTTCGTCGAACGCAAGTAAGTTTGAACTTTAGTTAAACTTGACTCAATTATATTAGATATGAATTATTTAGTCTTCATTTGGGATTGTCGCTTTATTGTTCTTTTGTTTTGTTTGGTAGAAAATAAAGTCATCTTACTCTCAAAGAGATGCATGATTTGTCATGCAAGTGTGTTTTTTATGGCCATGAAGCCTTGCATGAAATGCATATTCTGTTAAGCACTTTTTTTCACCAATTTCCTCTCAAATCAAAATGTTTATTGAACAAGGATTTAATTTTAATCATATACATTAGTAGTCCTTAATTTCCTGATATGGTGTGTATGTTTGTTCGTTAAGCTTGATGCATCATCAAAATAATGACCGAGAATGATTAGAATTTAATCAAGCTATGTAAGAAGTTCTCTGCATTACCATTTGTTCTTTATCCATGCTTGCTATAAATGCCTCACTTATTTTTGGAAGGATTTAATGGATGGAAGCAAACTTTATGCATAATAAGAATGTAAAAAAATGGTTAATAAAAGCCACATAGTTGCACCACTTTTGAACTGTTTCCATTTTGTTTTAGAAAATAAGTGATGGATGTTTCGGCCTTTCTGCCCTTGTACATTGGACTCTCAATTTTTTGGTGTTGTGAAAGTGGTCAATGACCTACTAGAATTAGTATAAAGGGAAATAGTGCGTGATGGAACCTGTGTTTCTCCAATTAAATGGAGTTTCTTCGATAAAGCTTGTTGGGAAGTTCCTATTATAAATCTTGCTCTCTTCCTTTCTGATGCCGAGAACGGCGACTCGCCTCTTCTTGCCGACTTCATCTAGTAGGGAAGTTCCTGTATGGACATCATAAAATGGAGTTTCTTCGAAAACACTTTGAACTGATGAGGCGGGAGACTGGAAGATAGGTCCCTTAGATGGCAGACACATTTTAATTCAACTGTCCAATGAAGAGGAGTATGTGCGCCTGTTTGCGAAACGTTTGGTGTGGTTTGAGGACTGCGGTATGAAGGTCTTAAAATGGTCAGCAAATTTTGATCCTAAAACAGAGGCTCCTATTATTCCAGTCTGGCTTAGGTTCCCTTCTTTGAATGTTCATCTCTTCAATCACGAAATCCTCTTCTCATTAGCTGCTATGTTCGGGAGAGCCCTAAAATTATATGCTCCCACCTATAATCTCACGAGACATTCTATGACTGAGTTTTAATTGAAAGGGACGTGACTTTACCTCCACCTGATGAGGTTTGGATTGGGTCGGATCACATTGGTTATTGGCAACAGGTATTATTAGAACAACACTCCTACTACTGCACGCATTGCCGAATGTTTGGCCACAATCAGGATCAATGTTTCAAGTTACATCCTAAACTGAGGAAAGGGGATGGTAGGAAACAGCTGCACGTGGAGCAAGCTTCTATGCTCCCTGAAAATGCTGCGGCTGTTCAAGCAGAACCTTTAGCAGCCGTGTCCCACCCCACTATCATCCTTTCGGCTCCTGCCGAGGGTAGAACTGAGCAGGTGTTATCTGACTCGAATCGTCCGGATATCTCTAATAATGAGGGAGCTAGATTTTCTTTTGTCTCTCCCAGTTATTTCAAATGCTGATAAAAATCTAGACCTCTAATGCTATTGCCCCGATTGAGATAACAAGGCTGTTACCTGCTCCGGACTCTCCTATCATCTCTAATACTCAGGGGGCTCATCCTTCCTCGACTTCTCTCCCTGACGCTTTGAATATGGATAATAATTCTATTTATTCTCATCATTCTGATGCTCTCTCTGACACTCCTTTGGAAGATATTTCAAAAGTTTTAAGGGATGAATGACATGTTCAAAAGTATCGTAGAATGAAGAATAGAGCTCAAAAGGAGGTGCAAAATCACACTAACGGGATTTCTAATGCTATGTTGGAGATGAATCAATACTATTTAGATGGAGAAAATGCACGGACCCGACCTAGATCTTCTAGGAAGGGTAATATGTCTACTCATGTTTAATGTTCTTATTTGGAATATTATGGGAGCTGTGGATCCTCAGTCCATTGGTTGACTCAAATTAATGACAAAGATTCATAAGGTTGATATATTTGCTATTTTGGAACCCTTGGTCTCCTCTCCGGATGATCGTATCTTGGGTAAATTAAAAAATATCTCTTTTTTTGCTAATTGTTCTATCAAAATTTGATTGTTTTGGCAGAAACATATTATAGTTGATGTCATCACTGTGATTGACAGTTTGTGCATACTCTCTTCTCTATGGATGTTTTCTCTGGATATCTTACTTTTGTCTACGTCGGGACTTCTAATGCTGTTAGATTTGATCTCTGGCACAAACTTTTAGAGATGGACACTTCAATCTATCAAAATTGGATGGTTGGAGGGGATTCCAATATGGTGATGCATGAATATGAAAAGTTAGGTGGTCGAAGATTTGACACCACTTTAACAGATAAATTTAATGAAACTTTGGCTATAGCGGACATTTCTGACTTGGGATTTATTGATTCTAAATTTACTTGGAAAAGAGACAAGTTGTTCGAACGACTTGATAAATGCTTTGCTAATCAGCTGTGGCTCTCCTCTTATGGTTTTTCGCAGGTTCAACGTCTTTGCAGATCTGGATCTGTTCATAGCTGAGTTCTCTTATCCTTTGTTTACTTTAAAAAGGTTTCCACCTATCATTTTTGTTACTTAAATGTCTGGGCTAGACATGATGATTTCTTGAGTTTAATTGCTGATAATTGGAAATGTGAAGAGGTGGGTAATGCTTGGTACACTCTTTGGAAAATGCATAAGAAGGTGGTTGCTGTTCTAAGGTTTTGGAATTGGAATGTCTTTGGTGATGTACATACTAGAGTTAAGAGAGCCGAACATAGGGGAACTGGATCACGGGGGATGAGGAGATAGGGGAGAGTGCGGTTCTTTGTTTTTCTTAACTTTTTGAGTTTCACGAGACTTCGGGCTCTATTGATACCTCTTTATTTAATGATGTACGTCATCATATGGTGGATCTCAATTTTTATGGTATTCCCTCGGCTGAGGAAATCTATTATACTCTTCTGGATATTAATTGTAATAAAACCCCTGGGTCGGATGACTTCACTTATGCTTTCTACATTAAATGCTGGAGTATTGTTAAAAATAAGGTAGTGGAGGCTATCCAGTGTTTCTTTAAAGGGGAAACACGACGAAATTATTTCTCTGCTGCTACAATTGTTCTCCTTCCCAAGAATACTCAAAAGAGTTCTTGGGATCATTTTAGACCAATTTCTCTGACTTCTGTTATTTCAAAGATGATTAGTAAAATTTTGGTCAGACGCATCAAACCTCTTCTCAACAAATTAATTGCTTTGAATCAATCTGCCTTTATTCAGGGGCGAGAAATCACTGATAACATCATGTTGGCACAGGAACTCATTCTTGACATTGATGAAAAATGTAGAGGGGGCAACATGATCACTAAATTGGATATTTGTAAGACTTACGATTCTCTCAGTTGGGAGTTTATATTGAAGGTTCTTAAGGCTCGTGGTTTCTCTCAGGAGTTTTGCAAAATTATCCTCTCATGGCTTCATTGTAATAAATATAGTATTTTAATTAATGGCCATTCTCAGGGATTTTTTAGTGCGGGCCCTGGGATTAAATATGGAGATCCTTTATCCCCTTCTATTTTCATTTTAATATTTGATTATTTTTCTCGCCTTCTTAACAATCTTTTCAGGAGAAACTCCAGTTTGCATTACGCTCATAAATCTAACATGGTGGTCACTCATTTAGCTTATGCCGATGACATGAGTCTGTTTTCTAATGCTAGCAAAAAAAAAAAACGGTGAAGAAGATTCACAACTTAATGGTTGACTTCCAGTCTGTCTCTGGTCTTCTTTTTAATGCTAATAAATGTAACATCTACTTGGGAAACATGGTCAAATCGTTCAAATGCATGCTGGATTGCCAATTCTACGGGTTTCACTCTCTCTACCCTTCCCCTTAAATATCTTGGGTATTTCTCCTTAAAGGCAGGAAGAGGCGCATTCAGTTTGACGAGGTAGTGAAAAATGTGCGGAAAAGAATTTTGGATTGGAAAAATAATTTCCTTTCCTTTAGGGGTTGAATTACTTTGCCCATGAGCATCCTTCACTCTCTTCGTTTATACACTCTTCAGGTACTCCAACCCAAAAAAATACTATTTTGAACCTTGAAAAATGTTTCAATAAGTTTTTATAGGTGAGAAGTCACTCCGATAGAAGATGGATGCTTTGGAAGGATATTTGCAAACCCCTGTATGCTGGTGGTTTGGGCTTCAAATCTCTGCAATATATTACTGATTTAAATGTTTTTAAGAAATGATTTAATTTCGGGAAAGACGAGTTTTTGTGGGCTAATTTCATGCACGGGAAATATTGCCGCTCCTCTTATCCTGCTTTGATTAATTGGAGATTGGGGAATTCCACGATGTGGAAGAGATTGCTTCATATTAGAGATTGAGCGAAGAATTTCATTTACTAGGAGGTGGGGAGTGGAAATATTTCGTTCTGACATGATTGTTGGTCTCATGTTTTGCTTGATATGAGGGATACGAGATATTCTACTCTCAAGGTTTCAGATACTTGGGTAGACGACCATTGGAAATTTTCTCTTCTCATTAGCATTTTGGGGATGGAGGGAGCTACTTTCATTTCCACTATTCCTATTGAGCCTCAATTGCAAGATACTCCTACTTTGAAATTTTCCATGACAAGCTCCATTACTAAATCTTTATATTCCTCTTTACATAATTTCCAAAAACTTCCTTGGGGTGAGGGGTGTGGAGTTGGGCATTAACCCCCTCTATGTCTTTCTTGGCATGACACATTTTCCATTCTATAATACCTTGTGATGATATATTAAACTTGAAAGGTTTGAGAATCGCCTCTCGTTGTTGTTTGTGTAATTTGGCGGAGGAGACTATAGAACATATTTTCTTCTCTTATCTCTTTTCACTATTTATATGGAGGGAGGTTGGCTTGTGGTTTGGCACTATCGTCACTCCTGAGAGGAATCTTTTGCTCACTACTATGATTTGTAATCCGGACCGTAAGCATAAACATTTCTTGCAAATTTACTCTTACATCATATGTTGGTTTATCTGAATGACTCGTAATAACATTATTCATGAAGGAAAGACCATTCAGAATATGATGATATTTACTAATATTATTGCATTCATTAACAAGTTGTGGAGAATGAGGAGTTTTAAAAAAAGTTTCTTTTGGGGTATCGATTATTTTCTGTCTATGCAACATACAAATTTGGATGAGAGGAGGCTTCCTCATCCACCGATTTTGGTTAGATGGCGGCCACCTCCTAGGGGGTGGATTAAGTTTAACACGGATGTAAGTTGAAAAACCAATTGTGTTGGTTGTGGGGGCATTGCTAGAAACTATGCAGGAAACTGTATACTTTTTTTTTCATCTGATACTCCCATAGAGGCTGGACTCGGGCCATTTTAACGACTGCTATTATGACTCACTTTCTCAGCTAGCATTTTATTATTTTTGAATGTGATAATAGCATCTTGGTTAATATTTTGGCTAATGGTGCCGAGGCCTCTTGGGAGATCCTTTATTACATTAAGAAGATCAAATGTTTAATCTCCAATATGAATGTTATGCGGAGTTTCAATTACCAGGAGGGGAACCAACCCGCTAATTGACTTGCTAATTTAGGTATTGCCACTAATATTTGTAGGGTGGGATCTACCCCCTCCCTCTTTGCACATTCTACTGGTTGGTGACAACGTCGATGCTCTTTATATTTGTAGGGATGGTTCCTCTTAGCTTATTTTCTTTGGCTGGGTGGTTTGTTTCGGCCCAAGCTATTTTTTGGGCTATTTTTAATCTTCTTAACTTATCTCAGGGTGCCTTAGTTGCCTGCTATTGGGTGGAGCAGGCAGCATCTATACATGCATGATGTGGTAGATGGTTTTATATTACTTGCATGGAGGCTCAGGGCTCCATTAGCTCGTATGTGATGAATAATTTGGGAGGCCCATGACACCATTTTTTTGCTACGGTTGGGTAGGTTTACTTCAATACAATTGGGTGGTTTCATAGATGGTTCTTGCTTCGGGTATTGGCTTGGGGGGTTTTATGTGGAGAGATGGTATATGAGATTTATTGCAGTAATTTTTATGGGAATACTGTTGAGAATGAGTATCGAAGGTTTAGCTTTTTGCTCCAGATCTACAATTTTTCTGTGATTGGGGTTAATCACTTCGATATGGAGGCTTATAGCTCCAAATTTATACGGGGTTTTCACTCTTTCTACTGGACAGGACCGTGGCTCCTCATTTGTTCTTTGCTTTTCAGGATGGGGAGTTGGAAGAGCGAGGAGCCTTACCTCTCTACATTGTTCATTTCTTTTCTTGCTTGTTGGTGTTTTCACAGTTTTCGAGCTGCAGGTCTTTGATTTTTGGGATATGCTTGTTCGTGCTATTTCCGGCTTTCAAGACGTCTGATTTTGGCTTTGCTACCTGCGCTACCTTTGTTTCAATTTTTATACATGTTCATATGGGGTATAGTTTATATATTGGGTATACGTTTTGTTTGGATACATGCAATTTTTGTTTATATTTATCTTTGTTTTATCTTTATTTCTTTTTTGGGTGGAGTTGTGATGCGAAATGAGGAACCCCTAGGACGATATATATATATATATATATATATATATTTTATTTTTAGTGGGGATTCTCTTTCTCTCTAATATTTTGTAACCGTCT
>JXCR01139405.1:86745-98700 GCA_002079205.1 Phalaenopsis hybrid cultivar
TTCAAGACAACAATAACATATTTGTCTAATCGGGTAGCCTTATTTATGCCCCACAATAATAATTAACATATGAGTAAATTGCCTTTTTATCCTTGCGCTCAAAGTAAGTCTTCAAAATTATTTGGTAGGCTCAGCTTTGGTCTAACGGATTTCTACTTATTTTATAAAAAATTCTTGTATTTATGCCTAATTTTTTTGAGAAGTGGTTATCACAAATATTATTTGGACTCTTATTGAAGCACATTAATGCTTTAACTCAATAAGAGTGAATTGACTGGTGATAAGCATTTCTCATAAAATTCTTTATTTATTAGTGTATACGCTAGTCCTACCAGCACGAATCTCAAAGAGAACAAACGCCCACAAAGTAGAAATTTTCCCCCAAAAGTAAACAGTCGACCGAAAGTCACAGCTACGCCCGTGAAAACCACATTTCTAAACTCGAGACAGGCCAATTCCATAAAGATGGTCCTTTGACAAAAACAAATCGATTCATTAGTCGACCAAATTATCGACTGAAGCGCAGTAAAAAACCCTCTGATCGTGACTAGACGACCGACCTACTTCTGTCGCGGCGAACGAGATTGTCCTTCGACTTAACGCCTTCGTCATATAAACACAAGGCGCAATTGCCGCCTAATAGATTGCCTCAATTGACCGCATTCTAGCGAATCGATGGACTAATTATAGTTATATCAAAATTTAAATTGTAATACAGATATATAATGAAATTCATACAATTAATCAGAGTATTACTTACATTAATCTGAGTATTAATTACATTAAAAACCCAAAGTCCCCAACCAGAGATCACGTTTATCCCGCACAACCAGGTTAGCAACCCGTAGACAGGGACAAGGCGTGTCTCAACACACCGACACAGCTGCATTTGTTCATGCGAATAGGTGATGTGAAGAACAGATTTGAGTGCCTGTCCGGAAGCTCACAGGAGGGACCTTTACTTGCCAAATCAAAGAGGCGCATCGTTCGAATCATCTGTCGGTTTGCTCTAGATTGACAGTCCAATAATGTCATCTATTGTTAACCGCCCTGACTGAGTAGGCTCTTCGAAACGGTCGGTCGACCGATACCATCCCAAGTTATTATGTTTAAGAGACTCTTCGTTTCACACTTCTCAAACATGCAGAAGCCGAGAAAAGACTCGGACACCCTGCTCGACCTCAAGCAAAAAGAAAATAAGAGTCTATGGGCTTATATTACCCGCTTCCAGAAAAAGAGTCTAAAAGTTGAAATCTATAGCTGGAAATAGCCAGAACAACCTCAAAGAGAGGAGCCTGAGGCAAGCGATTCAGTTACGACCTAAATCTGTTTAAACCTACTACTTTCGCAGAAGTATTGGAGATGGCGAACGAGCACATACTTGCCGAAGAAGTCCTCCAAAGCTCTTTAAAGGATGAGCTAGAATCATCCAACGACTCGTCAAAGAAGCGGAAAAAACTGAGAGAACAACAAAGGGCTAAGGACAATCAGTCTTCCTGTCACCAAAACAACTTTCGGTCCCAAGATGAGTAGAGAAATGATTGAGGCAACCATAATTGAAATATGCGCTCTGATCAACAGTCGGCTCAATATTATGAACAATTGCATGTTTATAGGGAAATGCAAAGTTTGACTCCCCTCAACGTATTGATGACTGAAATAGTCAATACCATCCAAAACAAGGAGTATATCAAGCAGGAAGAAAGCGAGAGTCTACGGACTACATAACCAGCTTCTAGAATGAGATGCTGGAAGTCAGAAATCTGAATCTAGAAATTGCTGGAACAACCTGGACAGCGCTTCCTTACATGAACCGCGGGCCGAGTCAGCGGCTACGTGGATGGCGACGTCCAACCAGAGCGCGCCACGCGTGCCTTCGGAGCTGTCGAGGATACTGTAAGCGTCGCACGTTTAATTAGAAAAATAGGAATTTTCTTATTTAAATAAATAGCCCTAGCTGTAAAAATTTATATCTTGNCAGGACAAAATAAACTATTTTTATATTACTAATACAAAACAACTCAACTTGAATATGTAAAAGATAAACATTTATAATTCCAGAGGTAGGTGATCTTTTTTCAAATACTAATAGTAACACCTACAAATTGATAAGTAAATGATCTCTCCCAAATCTTAATCCAAAGATTCAATACAACAATAACATATATGTCTAATCTGGAACATATTAGCCCTATTTACGCCCCACAATAATAATTAACAGATGACTAAATTGCCTTTTTATCTTTGCGCCCAAAGTAAGTCTTAAAATTATCTGGTGGGCTCAGCTTCAGTCTAACAGATTTCTACTTGTTTTATAAAAAATTCTTGTATTTATGCCTAATTTTTCTGAGGAGTGGTCATCACAAATATTATTTAGACTCTTATTGAAGCACATTAATGCTTTAACTCAATAAGAGTGGATTGACCGGTAATAAGCATATCTCATAAAATCTTTATTTATTAGTGTATACGCTAGTCCTATCAGCACGAATCTCAAAGAGAACAAATGACCAAAAGTAAAAATTTTTCCCCAAGAGTAAACAGTCGACCGAAAGTCACAGGTACGCCCGTGAAAACCGCATTTCTAAACTCGAGACAGGTCAATGCCATAAAGATGGTCCTTTGACAAAAACAAATCGATTCATTAGTCGACCAAATTATCGACCGAAGCGCAGTCAAAAACCTTTTGATCGTGACTGGACGACCGACCTACTTTTGTCGCGGCGAACGAGATTGCCCTTCGACTTAACGCCTTCGTCAAATAAACACAAGGCGCAATTGCCACCTAGTAGATTGCCTCAATTGACCGCATTCTAGCGAATCAATGGACTAATTATCGTTATATCAAAATTTAAATTGTAATACAGATATAGAATGAAATTCATACAATTAACCAGAGCATTACTTACATTAAGAACGGTTCCCACAATTGTTCACTCCTTTCTGTAATTGTACAAAATGCATTCTTATAAATAAGTGACAAAATGATGACCAAAGGGAGGCGAACCATTTGGACTTGCCAGGTTCTTTCCACAGGAACACCTGCTTCACTTTATTCTCTCTTTCACTCGATTTTAACTCTCGAGACGCGTTCACAAAAGACATTCTGGGATCCAATATTTTGAAAGGTGATGCGGTGAGCGTGAATATGCCCCAAACGAGAAGCGGGGCTAACTACGAAGGAGAAAATTCCCAAAGAGATACAACGCATGAAACTCAGTAGAGTCATGCGCGAATCCAGAGCTCATAAGCCCAAATGACCCTCATGATGGAACAATTTGAGGTTCTCCTAACAGCAATCACCCAAAGGAACGACCAAGCCCCTAGCCTGGAAGCGGAACCCCAGGGGGTTCGTACCCAAATGCCCCCACCAGAGATCACGTTTATCCCGCACAACCAGGTCAGCAACCCGTAGACAAGGACAAGGCGAGTCTCAACACACCGACACAGCTGCATTTGTCCATGCGAACAGGCGATGTGAAGAACATATTTGAGTGCTTGTCCGGAAGCTCACAGGAAGGGCCTTTACTTGCCAAATCAAAGAGGCGCATCGTTCAAATCATCTGTCAGTTTGCTCTAGATTGACATTCCAATAATGTCATCTATTATTAACCGCCCTGACTGAGTAGGCTCTTCGAAACGGTCGGCCGACCGATACCATCCCAAGTTATTATGTTTAAGAGACTCTTCGTTTCACACTTCTCAAAAATGCAGAAGCCGAGAAAAGACTCGGACACCCTGCTCGACCTCAAGCAAAAAGAAAATAAGAGCCTATGGGCATATATTACCCGCTTCCAGAAAGAGAGTCTAAAAGTTGAAATCTATAGCTGGAAATAGCCAGAACAGCCTCAAAGAGAGGAGCCTGAGGCAAGCGATTCAGTTACGACCTAAATCTGTTTAAACCTACTACTTTCGTAGAAGTATTGGAGATGGCGAACAAGCACATACTTGCCGAAGAAGTCCTCCAAACTCTTTGAAGGATGAGCTAGAATCATCAAACGACTTGTCAAAGAAGCGGAAAAAACTGAGCGAACAACAAAGGGCTAAGGACAATCAGCCTGTCGGTCACCAAAATAACTTTTGGTCCCAAGATCAGCAAAGAAATGATTGAGGCAACCATAATCGAAATATGCGCTCTAATCAACAGTCAGCTCAATATTATGAACAATTGCATGTTTACAGTGAAATGCAAAGTTTGACTCCCCTCAACGTATTGATGATTGAAATAGTCAATGCCATCCAAAACAAGGAGTATATCAAGCAGAAAGAAAGCGAGAGTCTTTAAACAGAGATACATATTTTTCAAGTTTATGTTTATCATTTGCATAAATTAATTATGATAATTAGCATGTTGATTAGAAAATTTCAAGAAAATTTTTGAAGGTTTACCATGACCAGAGGATCTTTTGGAAATAATTTCATGAGTTAAGTCATTAAGAATACACTTAATCTTCACCAACCCTAAAACACAAAAAAAATTAATTTTGGGTAACATAGATATCTAAATGACTTAATTTTTGGTCTCCTCCAAAATATAAACTCCAAAAAACTTCCCATAAAAATTTCAAAATATTTGGAGTTCATTTAATATCTCAAATTGATTTTTCAAGTTAATTAACATTTTTGGCACTAAAATGATTTTTAGTAATTAAAATAAAACTTGAAAAATTATAAAACTTGGTTTTTAGAGTTCTCTCTGGTCAGGAATTTTATAAAAATAAATTTGAAGGAAAAATAAAAACTTCATTTTTAGCCTACTTTAAATATTTAAAATAATTAAAAAATTATAAAAATCACAAAAATAATAAAATTTATGGAAATCTTTTAAATTTCTTCCTAAGCACTTAGGAACAATTGGGATATTTTTCTTGATTTAATTAAAGATATTGAATTTTGAAGATTTAGGAGTATGATTTTGGGTGTTAATAACTCACTAATGTAATACTCCTAGTTGATAAACAAAAAAACAAAAACGTGAATCATTACCATCACTTATAAGTCAATTTCATTTGCAATGACTAAGTCACATCTCTAGTTACTCCTGCCACATCTGAGGTCAGGCTCATCATTGATGCATTAAAATTTTAAGAAGCTCAGTCCTGTACACATCTTTCTCTTATTGGATAATTTCTTTTCTCTTTTGGAAAATTCAGGTCATCGGTGATTGTAATTATTGATCATTGTAGGTTTAAGATATTTTTTTTGACTTGAAAGATGAAGAATATGTCCTGCTCTCTCCTTCAATTGAAGAGCAATCTGGTCCTGTTAAAATGCCCCAACACATCACCCATGAAACTCATTACACACCACAATCACCAATTTTATTTAGCATGGACTTTTTCATTTCAAGTGACATCACTGTGTCACCAAGTTGCACAGTTGTCAATAAAGGTTTCGATGAAATTATTCATGTACTAAGAAAACAGTTGACAGCAGCGTCGGATTTAGAAAATGCAGTTACAGAGCTCAAGACTGAAGTTAATAAATTGGAAAATAGAATAATGACATTGGATGAAAATTAATGCAGAAAGAAACATATCAATCCTCCCATGGCAGTATAATCCGAAAGGTTGAGGTTAGACAAAATAGAAGGAAAAGAAAATTGACTTCTCCTTGCATTGCATTTGAGTTCAAGAAGAGGAAAACAAAATCTATAGATGTTCAGAGAGATCTTAAAAAATCATCTGACACTGATATTTTCAGCCTTTAGGGCCTATAGGAAGCCTTATGCACATCATATCATTTTTTCTAAGGGCATTTACATAAACACCACCTAATTATTACATATTTATATATCTAACTCCTAAATTTTATGTTTTATATTTATACTACCGAAATCTTCGTATCATATCAAAAAATACCGTCATTTTAACTTTTTAAAAGTAAAATACACCTTTTGATGTATAGTTAAGGGGAGATATACATTTAAAAAATGAAGTTTAAATGTTAGATATGTATGTGATGACTTAGAAAGGAAAAGGAGAGTTTTACACTTTGTAGAGTTTGATCATGTGGTTCCTTATAATGATGATGATTGATGATTATCTCATGCTTGCATACATTTCATTATGTTTAACATACAAATCATAATGTTTTATCAAAATTACATATATATCATCTTTCTCAAGTCCCAATTGTAATATTTATGCTTTTCTTTTTGTCTTTTAACTCTTCAGGAGCTTGATATGTGGAGGAACTTGTGATGCATGAGACAGGCAGCAACTGATCATTGCAGGCTTTGTCTACAGCAAACACTCTTCATGTCTGAAGTTAGAAAAGTCTCTCTTTTTTTTTTGGGGGGGGAAAATAGCTGAGAAGCATTTTGTTGTTTCATAGGCTCTGAAACTTTTGGATCACTTGTTCTGTTTAAAGCCGCATCTGTTTGGTTCTTGCTGTAATTCGATGATACTTTATAGTTTGTACTTTTACTTATTTGACATATTAATCTGAATATTAATATGTTATTAGGTTGTTAATTACTTTTCAATATATTGCTGCTTTTGCAACCTTTGCCTATGCTTGCTTACATCCGGATGAAGAACAAAAGATAAAAAAAATGGGTGAATGAAGATTGCTATATATATAATCTCGTGATTTGCGGGTATTATTGATGGTTTTATTTTAAGTTTCATCGATATTATTTGTGGTTGTATTCCACGTTTTGGTGAGTATTTTTTGCTCGAGTTATTGAAGGCTGTAAGATGATGTTATTGATGGTGTTACCGTGTTGTTTGATGGTGTTATGTGTTTCACTGGTGGTGTTCACGAGGTTTTCCCCTCCATAAGCACTATTTTGGTGTTATTCACGACGTCACCTCGTGTTTTGCTAGTTGTATTTAAGGTTGTCGGCTTCAATTTAGTGGTGTTTTCCTTTCTATAATCAAAGCTCTCCATTGCTGAACACACGACCAAATTTGAATCCACCACCATATAGGATTTGAAATTGCACATGAGATTGGTTGGGGGTCGAATCTCTCGGTATGTACTATAGTTTGTTAAGTTACGGGTTTGAATCTCTCGGTATGTAGGGTGTGATATTCTAATATTTAGCACATTGCATCTTGCCCCATGTGTTCTTAGGCCCTCACCTATGTAGTGGGGCAAAGCATCACTGTTATTAAGAGCGTAATTAATGCAAGAGAATTAGTTTGAGAATAATTGTTGCTCTAATATTCGGAAAAACTATTATGTGCAGAGTTTAGATGTATTCAGACTTCAATAGCATCGTGATGCATGATGGATAAGATACAAGCAGGGTATAAGTTCTATACCCTGCTTGTACCCTGAGATACACACAGGTATAAGTAAGGTAAAAACAAAACAAAACTCACACTTTAAAATTTTTAATTAATATGCTGCATATTCAAATATATATTGAGACATCCTTTTATATACTTCATAAATTAAAATTAATTCAATAATAAAAATTACATAAAGTACCCAACAATGCAGCTGATGTTATAGTTGCACAAAATAATGAGTCTAAGCTTGCGAGATACACATTTATAAATAGACGACAAAAAACACAATAAATACGCATCATCATCGCAACTACCTTACGTGGAAAAATATTACATCGACTCCTTACGAAGAGCTATATTTGGAGTCCACTTATATGTGAACACGTGATTTCAAAGAAACACGCACAATTTCCTGTGATCCGGCCCGATAACACAGGAGAATATTTCTCCTGTGTTATTCTGTGTTATTCATGTAGTATTGATGTGTTATTGTTTTATTATAGCACCGTAAATATTCTCAAAACATAATAACATATGAATATCATCACAATAATACTTAAATAATATATAATAATAATAATAACAAAGAAGAAATCCTGTCTGTATTTTTATGAACTGTTGATATAACTCTACATTAGGAGTAGTGATGTAACGCAGCGGGAGTACGTCGCTCCAGTTCCATTAATGTCGGAGCTCTGACAAGCTTCAGTTCCACATTGGTCTCCAGCTGTAGCTGTGATAAGCCCATAAACCTGCAGGTGCTCCCGGCTTTAATGAACTTTCCATGTTCCCTCATATCAATGCTAACAATAAATTTTTATTTCTTCAATTTATTAGTCCCAACTTGTCAGAGGAATCATTTAATTTAACAATAAATGCAAGGCATTACTATGGACGTGTTTGGATTTGGTAGCAATTTCAGAATTTATGAGGGTGTATGATGATAAAATTTTAGATTATTAGATGTATGTAAATAATTTGGGGGCATTTACATGTTTTACTTGATTGATAGTTACAGTAACAATTAGTCGCATGGATTGTAATTTAAAATATAGGTCAAGATTGGTAGCTGCAATAACAGTCAGTCATATAGATTGTAGTTGTAAGCTGTAGTAGCAATTAACTACTTATATCATCGCTAATCACATTGGTTATGATTTGACATCTATAATATAAGTTAATCACATGGCTCGTAGTTGATCACATAGATTGTGGTTGGTAATTATAACAACAATTAAACACACATGGCATAGTTGGTTACATAGGTCGTGGTTAGTGGCTGCAACCCTTCTCTTAGGTTGCTATTTTTCACAAAAGAAAATACTTGTCGGTATGCGATATATAAATAACTTTACGAGTTCGTAGAAAGTTGTTGTATTATGAATACGACGGTTGCAAGAAGTTGGCTTCGGGAGTTATGACAGGATATTCGATACAACAATATCAGTAAAAAGTATGCTGGATACTTTAGTACATCGTATTTGGGATACTTTGTAAGTAAACAAAGTTTGCTAAGAGCGACGAGCAGGGAACGGACAATTAGCCGCATGGGTACGTCGAGTTGGTTATATAGGTCGTGGTTGGTAGATGTGGTAGCAGTTAGCTACATAAGTCATAGTTGATCACATAAATCGTGGTTGATAGTTACAGTAACAGTTAGCCATATAGACTGTAGCTTGTCACATAGGGTGTGATTAGTGGCTGAAATTATTCTCACGGGTTTTTTATTTTATGCAAAGGACATCACTTTTCTGTACACAACATATATAAAACTTCAAATGTCTGAAGAAATTCGTCGTATTTAGAATATGACGATCATAAGTAGCTGTCGTAGGAGTTATAATCAGATCTTCAATATGATGTTATTCATTATATTTTATTCGAAATACGTTGTTACATCATAATTGAAATATTTTGTTACACCGTATCTGAGATAATTCATAAGCAAACAGAGTTCTCCAATTGGGGTGAGCAGGGGTGGCCGGCGATGCTTGACAATGGCCAACGAGCGGTAGTCGACAATCACAGAGGCCGAAAGTCATCATCTGGTTTTCAGTCCACAAAAAAACTCTGGAATTTAACTTACTCTCTTTTCCCTCTAAAGTGAAGAGAGGGGGCTTATTCATAGTCTCTCGGGAAGGGGCATTTTGGTTATTCAGCAAAAACTTCCATAGCCACCAGATGGGCCCATATTATCCCCTTTATTCATATGAGATTCTTTTAATAATTTGAATGCCTTAATCACCTCAAAATGAAGCGAGCATAAGCTTGTTATATTTCATTTCACTATATGCACGTCAAATTTAAAGCTCTTTTTTTTTTACCATTCAATTAATGATCTAGCACCTCTAAATGTGTTCTAATAGTTTGATTTGAACTAGCACCTCCAAATGTGTCTTAATAGCATGATCTAAACTTGATTGGACTCAACTTGAACCAAATTTACTCTCATCAGGGTTGTTTCGTATAGACGGTCAGTTTGACTATAAGTTAACTGAAATTATAGTCATGGATAATCTTTAATTAGAATTAGAATATTTCTTATTTAAAATTTATTTTGAGATTCATGCATAATGATAAAATCTCTTTTACAACGTATTAAGTAAAATACATAACAATGAAAAATCAGGCTAAAGTATTTTTTGATAAAGCTGAAAGTATCTAAAAATAGTTGTAAGATTAAAACATACAATTGTTTATTAAAGATATTAAAAAATTATTTCTCCTACAAACATATTTGACAATAATTCATGATAGTATCAAAATTTATGAGAAACCCTCAACTTATATTTTTTATTTCTCAAATTTTCATTATTATGGTAGTGGTACCAAGAAATTTATAATTTATAAACATGGCTCATAACATATTAAAATTAAAGATTTCATTTTTAAATTATAAAAAAATATTTAATAAATGATGTTTTATTGATATGTCACCAAAAAATTTATATGATCTTGCAGAAATCTCAATAAAATTTGGTTAAGAGATCTTCCTAATTCAAATTAAGATCGTCAAAGCACTGATTTCAACAAATTTAGACTTAAACTAACCATCTCGATAAAATAACTCTAATGTCATAGAAAGCTATTCAATTTGAGTTGGGATAA
The DNA here is from genome assembly GCA_002079205.1 of Phalaenopsis hybrid cultivar. NCBI lineage: Eukaryota > Viridiplantae > Streptophyta > Magnoliopsida > Asparagales > Orchidaceae > Phalaenopsis > Phalaenopsis hybrid cultivar. The sequence goes on from JXCR01139405.1 coordinate 97,095, forward strand.
GCAGAGATTAAACAGTTGAAGTGCAATCGAAGGTTTTAGTACATTAATTAGAAGGCTGAACAATCCAAAAATTTGGCATGCTTATAATGAGCTCATGTTAATTCAATTCCATGGTAGTTAAGAGCCTTAAGACACTTAAAAGTTGAAAAACTTACTTAGGATTAAGGAAATTAATAGAGATCGTTAGATGAAATATGTTGGGATTTTGGCAAAATTTATTGAAATGTCCATCCCAAAAACTATAAATAGACCCCTTTATTATTCACTTGAAAGATGAATGAAAAAGAAAGAGTGAGTTGACAACCAAAATATAACTCTTGAAAAGAGTAAGATCGATGATTACTAACAATCATTAACTACTGCCCAGCTGTTGTAGCTCACCTATGGTTATTATAGCCCAACTATGATTATTTTGACCCAACTATGACTGTTGTGATCTAACTAAAACTATTGTAGTCTACACTTATACAGTTGTACTTGTCAATTCATCTCAAGCCAATTGTAATTTCAATATGATTTTGTGATTGCAGCTTCCAGGGGTTTAAATGAATAGTGGATACAGGTGTAAAAGGGTCGAGTCAAGCTCAAGCCACCCTCAGCTTGAGCTTGAACTTGATTAATTAATTGAGCTTGAGCTCGAGATTAATTATACAAGTTCGAGCTAGATTATTTAGTATAAAAGAGAGAAAACTAGTGTTATAATGAAATGACAAATAGATTGAGCAATTAGATGATAATAAATAAGAAATCATTTGATATGAAATAAAAAATATCATTTTAAAAGTGTTTTTAATAATTTAAAGAAAAACTTAAAATTTAAAATATTTTTAATATATATTTTTTATTAATTATTTTTAAACGAGCCAACTCACGAGCTAACGAGTAGATTCGAAGCTGACCCGAGCTTAGCTTGTTAGCTCATCGAACTAGTTCATTAGGCATTTATCATGTCAAGTTAGAGCCGGCTCACGAATCAGTTTGGCTCACTTAAACTCACTTAAACTCAATAGTGGAACTCTATACTGCAATTACATAGTACATTATTTTGATTTGGCCAAATCATATGAGTTTTTTTTTTCAATTTCTATGGTTTTTTCATATAAAAAGTTTGGTTGTCTCTTACATTTTTATCACTGAGAAAATAAACCAAAGTAAGGCTTAAGATTTTTCTAACGTAAAAAATTTTCTAGTATGCAATATCTTACATTTTATATTAAGTGATTTCTTATTATTTATCTCATAATTTCTTCTTTTATTTGTCATATTATAACACTAGTTGAATTAATATTATTTTATCTCTTTTATAATAAACAAGCCGACTTGTACATGTAGAATTAAGCCAGAGTTTGAGTTCAAACCAATTAATTAATCAAATTTAAGCTTAACCAAAGAATGGCTCGAGCTCAATTCAACTCTTTTACAGCTATAACCACGCACCCCCGCAATGCTTGCCGTGACTCAACCTCATCTCCTTTAAGCCTATTTATATACTAAAAAAGAATATCGGTCATTAAATGCACATTAATATATAAATTCAAGAATAAGTGCAAACATTAAATGCTTATTAAAAAAAAAAGGCTTTTCATACTTAAAAAAAAAAAAAAAA
>JXCR01139405.1:109577-138860 GCA_002079205.1 Phalaenopsis hybrid cultivar
TATATATATATATATATATATATATATATATATATATATATATGGCCAGAGCTATTATACGAACCTCCAATCACCCTAAACGTGCCTAACAATTCGAGTACTATTTTCTTAAGACCAACTGTGCGAGACAAAACGATTCGAGAGATTTTATATCGTGGATGTCAACCAACAGACCGGAGTACACGACACAGAATAATGTAACATACATTACATTAAAAATTGAGTGATATGTATGTAAACCTTCATATATTTTATTTATTTCGGATGAGTCCTATAATTATTTTAGAAAATGAATACAATTAGTTTAACATCAAACTCAATCATAATGATTTTTCATTGGCTTTGTTGGTTCTGTTTAAGAAAAAAAAAATCAAATTATATATGTTATAGCGTCTTCTACTGATTTAATGATAAATTAGTCTGCCATTATTCAAAATTTGAGCACATTATAAATTAATCTTCTAAAATTAAAATTAAATAAAATTATTAAATTTTGAGAGGTTAAGGGTTCGTTTGGGGTAGCTTATGCGTTTCAAGATAAACTGCTCATCCTGAAATGCGGCCCGCGGGCCTGCCACAGGGGTCGACCCGCGTCACCCGCGGCCTGCGTTTAGTGTAAAAACTCAACCGCAATTTCGAATAAACTGACGAAACGCGCGAACCAAACATTACAGCGGCATTTTCAAAACGCCGCTCATACTTATAAACTGCTCCAAACAGATCCTAAATATATATAACTGCATAAAAATGATGAGATATGTGCAAATTAAGAATTTATACTCAATTGATATAAATGAAAATTTTTTTTGCAGGCAGCGGATAAAATTTATGTCTTCTTATACTCAACCTAAGATTTGAAAATAGTCTGAGGCGCATAAATTTTCTCATTTGCTGACGTGTCTTAACTGCTAGCATAACCGCATTTGGATTTTTGTGGGTTGCGTGGAATATTTGTCCTTCGGTAATACGTCATTAAATCTAAATTATTTAGGCATCCTTATTATTATTATTATAAAATAGTACTGGTTAAATTATTTAATTTTGATTACTTATATATTAAGAGAAAAAATATCATGAGGTGAAGAAAAATTTATGTACGTAAGAAGTATGCAGTATGAAGATTATTCAAAGGGTATTGAGGAGTTATATCTACGTTATATCCTTATATCCTCCCTGTAACCTACACTAATCTACCTGTAGCCTACAAATATATGAAAATAGAAATGTGGAAATTACTAGAAGGTACAAATATATTACAGGTAGGCTACATAGAGGTTACATGGAGTATAACGCGAATATAACCCTTCAATATCCTCTAAATAACCTCTCTAACGCACGCAGCGCTGGGTACGTCTTACGTACGCAAAATTTTCTCCATGAGGCGACCTCAAAGGCTGGTAGAGGGTTGAACCGTGTGGAGAACGACTGTCAAACAGTTGATCGCGGGCACGGTGCTTTCCGTGCGGACAACGTATGGAAAATTTTTTCGAGCCGACGAGGTTACAAGTTAAGAGAAATGTTAACAAAAATTTGTAATATTAAAATTTGAAGTGCTAAATAAGTAAATAGTAACATTTTGAGGGCTATGTACATAAAAGCCTCTTAATAGTTATGTATTTGTAAATACAATATAAAAATATATATATAATATATCACTATATAAATTTAAGTGATTACTGGCAAACAATTCTATCGGTAATCACTTATTTTTCAGTCGACAGAAATGTAATTCCGACAAAATATTTTTGTTGCTAAAAATTAATAGTTGATTAGCACTAATTAAATATTCAGTCGCTAGGGTATTAATGACTGATATTTAGCTGTTAATTAGCCAAAAAAAATTGTAGCGGCCAAATGAGAGAATTAAATGCTTTGGCAGTGCCCTCATCCCTCACATACAATGTTAAGAATCCCATTGGTGGATGACTGGAAGGATTCGTCGCCTGTCCTCCCACCCAGGTCTCCCCCTCATGTTAGCTTGACCCTTTTCAACTTGTCATTCTTTTGACATCCAGTTGGCTCTGGGACCTGCAACTGACAGAGAACTCTTAATATTTCTTGGATATATTGGTATTTCAATTAGAATTAATTCATTTGTTCCCACACTGAAAAATAATAATAGAAGGAGAAATTGAATAAACTAGATACACACCTACCAAACATTCGAGCCCCATGGTCGGAACCACCACCTTGAGAGTTGGTTGTTTCGTTGCTTTGGTAGCAATCAAGCGAGCCTTCTTCTTCATTGTTCGAGCAGCTAGTGCCACCTCCTTCTCAACCTGATGGATGTTGGAAGCATCCCAATCGACCTCAGCCATTGCCTTGAAGACATCCGACCACATCACTAGGTCAACTTACTGGACCGATAGCTTGGTCCCCTCAATCTTGCTTGCCTCTAGCAGCACTTTTGCCGACGCTTTGGCCTTTACCTTTGGAGGGGCATCCCCAAATGGGACTGTCTGAATGAACGACCAGTGTAGGGAGAAGTCAAGCATAATCATTGCTTCCAATCCTTCACTTTGTTCTCAGTATTTGGAATATGTCGGTTGAATAAAACTGGAGTAGTCTATCCGGTTCAACCCAACATGAAACAAGTAGTTAAAAAATAGGTCAATATACCATGGAATCTCTCACTGCCGACAAAACACCACAAAGGTCATGATGAAAGCAATAGAAATAGGTTTTACTGGCGTCGCGAAGACCCCATAATTGGTGAGGCTAGAGCATAGCTCAGTAAAGAGAGGTAGGCGAATGTCGAACTTAAATTGGTCCTTATATAATAGAAGGTTGGTGTCTTACAACAAAGTCACCCGATCAGCCTTGTTGATGACCTTAAGCTTGATAAAAGAATTAAAAACATGACTCTCCTACATTGAGTTTAACTTCACTCTCTAAGGCAATCGACCCAAAACCTTTTGGGGAGTACCAATGCACCATCATAGTATCGTTGGAACTAAAACACAGAAGTCCGAAGAGAGAGAGAGAGAGACAAAGAGAGAGAGAGAGCAAGCAGAAGAGGTGTTCCCTGTTCCCTCACAGCTCAAATCTTTTTATACATGAATAGAAAAAATGGAGGAAGTCCAACAATCACATAAGAGTAAAATTAGAACTAATAATTTGTTTCCGTAATAGGATGTCAGCAAAATCAAAACGACATAACTCCAGAAATGACATTTATATTACAATAAGACACTCGGAGATCAGTCCGAAAAAACAAATTATTTCATAGGAGGATAGGATGTCGCTTTGATCGAGGCATGCCTCAGCCAAAGCAACCTTCTATATAAAAATTATCTTCTTGACCTAAATTGATTCAACCAATCTGACTCAACATGTGCCTAGAAAACTAGAGATCTCCCTTGAACATTTGAAAATCCCGACAAAGGTCATCACCATCTTCTCCACCTTTTCCATTCCCACAACTCCTCTCCTTGCTAGATCCCTACTGATCGAGCAAAACAAATTTCATTCTCGTACAGACAACAAGCTAGTGAAGCACGAGAAATCCAACCCCCCTCGACAACTTTCTTGCATATCTCTAGAGTAAGTGTAGGATTTTCAGGGCGATCAACTCCACCATCCTCACTTAAGAGCCGACCACCCTCGCCTCGCGCCTAGCCTTTAATCACCGGGGGCCCGGTCGAATCCTCATATGGGTCTAATAAGGCTGGATTATGTGTGTCAAAAATAATCATATGCAAAAAATACTTCAAATCAGAATCCAAAAGATCAGACCTTGCAAACACACGATAAAAGTTCCTTGCACCCAGGAATCAAATAAACTCATATATTGTAAACAATATGGTAAGCTCACTAGGGAGCACTAGAGAAAGCAAAGAGAGTACTCTAGAAGCCACTCGAGTAAACGATCTAGCAGTGCCAAGAATTGAATCGCAGTAGGGGGTTGTGTATTCTGGTCAAGGTTCAAGCCAATCAACTGAACAGTCCTCTGAGTTGTGTCAAGAATTGAATTAGATGACCTCACATGATCTGGAAGTGGAGCGCAATCCTCTTCCTCTTCATTACATTTTCCTTCCTCTTTTCACCCTTTGGGTAGCCCCATCCTCTTGATTTCCTGAAAATGGAGCAAATCAAACTTTTGGTGGAGACGTCAACCTAGGATTTTGTTAGTTTGTCCATCGCAATGCCTAAGATACGAAAGTCAACCAACAATAAAAAAGAAAAGTGCGGAGCAAAATAGGCATGGGAAAGAGTCCCATCTCCCTATTTATAAGAATTAGAGGCACCAAAATCAAGGAAATTCAAGCTATTAGTCATTAATTAAAATTGAAGATATCCTTTTTGTATTTAATTCTCTTATTTTTATTGCATCATTGCTTTCAAGAATTAATATATTCAGTGAATTAAAATATATATCAAAAAGGTGTTTGCGCCATCTTATATAGATCTAAAGGTCTAGAAAAGAAGAATATGAGGGAGGCAGATCCTGTGAAAAGAGATCGAGAGGCCTACCAAATTGAATGAGTCAAGCCATACGAGCCAAGACAACTAGGCCAAATTCGATCGAGCCAAAAGGAGAATAAGAAGAAGGCCGAGCGCCCATGTGTTAGCCATTTGATCATAAAAAAAAACGAGAGCATCTGAATCATCGACTATGGGAAACCCAACTCGATGTAGTAGCCTATCACACAGTGGAGCTGACCCAATATAAGAGTCAGTTCCACAAAGTATCCTCAACCATCCAACAAAAACCCAATGACTCTTTACCAAAGATTGAAAAAGGTCAACTAGGTTGGGTCAACTGAACTAACTTTACCAACCAAGCTAAACCAACTGAACTAACCCAATTGAACAAATCAACTAAACTTAGCTGACCGAGTCGGGAGGCAACCAAATGATAGCCTATCACTTGTAAAATATCTAAAATAGCCTAGTACAAACCCTCTCCAAATGGGCGTCAATGTGAAATATCAATATTGTATTATATCATTTATGAATAGGGAAATCATTTAATAACAACACTATTTTTCTAATGTTTATCTCTCTTTGTCTCTCTTCCTTCTCATTTACACTATTTCTTGAGTGTGATTCACGGATAAGCTTGGATTCAACATAGTCATTAGACTGTTTGACTGAAATCTTAGCTGATAACACATTGCTTTTAAGTAAGATAAAAAACAAGTGAAAAATCAACATATGTTTTTGCCGATAAATCAATCTAGCTAAATCATGAGTTGTTATTCGACCACTAAATATTGAATTTTATTCAGCCACAACTTCGGCCTATAAATAACCGATGGTAGAATTCAACAAATTTTTCTACCATTATTTAATGATTCTCATGTATTGTATTCTAAATATTCAAAATTATTTTGGGGTTTTTAGTATACTGAAAATGGAATGCAGTGTAGACACAATGCAATGTAAATACAATGTACTATATTTGAAATATTTTTAAAGTCGTTTGGGTTAGTGTGAAGCACATATATGGATGGTGGGCAGCAGGCATCAATAAAACTGTCATGCCCTGGTGATGAGAGGTGGCTGGCAGGCAGCAACATTTAATAAATTAATATGAGTAAATCCTCAATCAAACAAATTGAGCAATACAATTTTCATTGCATTTAAGCCGTCTCGAATGTGATTAAAATATATCATTATGAATCATAATAAGCCTCTTTATAATACAATAATATGATTAATAAGTACTAATTATAATAAAGTTATATGAATCATACATTTATATTGGCTATTCAATTCAAATAAGAGGAGCGTGCCTAAAAGTCACATAACTACATAAGGAGACGTTATACTAATCAAGAAAATAACTATTTACAATTATCAATAATATTTGATAATTTTGTTAAAACTTTGAAAGTCTTCGGTCTATAATACGAACAAATATTACGTCCATACTCCGGACGTACAAATACATCGGAGTCCAATGAAATCACGTCGCGTGGGGGTCACAATATTACTTGCTAATGCAAAATAACACGAGATGAATATTTTCGTGTTATCGGGCTGGATCACAAGAAAAAGAGTTTTTTTTTTTTTCTGCCAGCTCCAAATGGAAGTGAATTATTGGACACCAGACATACCTCTGCGTCACGTAATAATTTTTCCTATAATACACGCTTTTCTGAGAATCGGTCCAAACCTTCCTTGCTAATACAAAAAAATCAAAAAAAAAATAAAATAAATAAATAAATATATATATATATATATATAAGATTTACATACATACCAGTAAATTCCTAAGTATTTATATATCTAACCTCCAAATAGTATTTATGAAAACTTTTATGTCAGTTTTAATTGTAAAAAAAAGTAATTTATTTGACGTGATATGTAAAAAGCGGGCCATATGAATCTGACAAGCGAAAAGTAGATGTTAGATATGTAAATAAATAAGAATTAGTTGGAATGTACGTAAATTCTTATGACAGCTGCTTGTAAATAAATAAATAAATAATATAAATATATATAATAAATTTGCATCGATTTTTTTTTTTTAATAATCATTTTTGGCGAAGCCAAGTCAATGTGGATCTCTTACAAATGTCAATGATGTTTTTTTTTAACATATTGTATGCATTCAGCAATCAAATGAGCCTCAAGTGGAGTACAATTATTTATTTAAGGCTTAAAATACGTTTAGTTTATCAAAAACAGTCATTTAAATGTTCTATTTTAAATTTTGTAGGTAAAACTTTTCCGCCGAGTTTAGAATTGAGTAAGGCTCTGTTTGAGAAGACTTTCGTCTTCCGTTCAACCGTACTAACCCCGCCACCTTAAAAAATATGTGTTTGGCAAAGGAGCATTTTCAAAGATGACGAGTCCAACCCTGCAACGGGGCTTTTGAAGGAGCTTAGCCGAACAAATACTAAAATGGGAATAAAAATTTAGAAATAACCAATGTTGATTCATAATTAAGTATCAAATTATTGTATATGAGCTACTCGCTGTGATTCTTCGGTTGGCATCAACAAACTCAATTTTAAGTCCCCTGAGAACACAGATTCGAGTCCATCTAAGTTCATCTGTCTAGCAACGCAAGATCGCGTTATTAGACACATGAGAATGGCTTGGGGCTCGTATCTATTCTTTAAAAAAAAAAAACAATTTATTGTATTTATTTCATTTTCCTTGTTTTAGTCCAATCCAAATAAACATTTCAAATTCAATTTTAATGCTTGCATGACCGTTTGTTGGAAACTATAAAAAGGAAAAAATAATAATAAAAGTAAAGAAATTACATTTCCTAAGTTAAGAAAAATAAATAAATAAAAGAAAAAAAGACTTTCAATAGTGTTGAAATATGACCGGAAAATATAAATGCTGCATCAAAGCCTTACAAGTCCACAATCCAAGTAAATTGATCAGTAAATGAAAATGACATTGCACTTGTACAATTATTCTGTGGAAATTTCAAACCATAAATGACAGCAAAATTTTGGTTTAATTAACTTAAAAATCATGCAGTTTGATCCCCAGCAATTCTATAATGCATTTACATACATACCACACAACTCTTATGCATTTATATATCTAACATCTAAGCATTTATATCTACATACATATCACTCCCATTATTAACATCACATACATCAAATTTTCAAACTATTAAATCAGTGTATTGAAACTTTCATATGAAATTTTAAAAGGAAAATTACATACATACTGCATAGTTCTTATGCAATTACATATAAAAAACCTGCACATGAAAAGGTGTATTTCATCGTTATGTCAACAGATAGATTTCAGTGTTGTGAATGTGTATTTGAAAGTTTATCTACGAGATATGTAAGCATAAACATACAAAAAACTTGAGGTATTTACATAAATAGGAGTTGTATGGTTAGGGCTGTCAAAAAAGCACGTTGTTCGCGAAAGGTTCGTGTTCGGTTCGTCAATGAGTTTGTCTTCGGTTTGTTCGATAAGTAAACGAGACGAACGTGAACAAATTTTTTTCGCTCGGTTAGTTAAATGAACCAAACATGAACAGTGATGCGTTCGTTCGTGTTCGAATCGTTATTGTTCGAAATATAAAATAATTTTAAAATAATTATGATGCGTTCGTTTGTGTTTGAATCGTTATTGTTCGAAATATAAAATAATTTAAAATAATTATAATATATAATAAAATAATAATAATAATAATAATAATAATATATTAATATACTATATTAGTAATATACTAATATAGATATTATATATTTATATAATATAAGTTATTTAATTAATATAATATATTATTTATATATATTAATATTAGGGATGTCAAACTAGCTTGTCGTTGGCGAAAAATTTGTGTTTGGCTCGTTCGTTAAGAAACGAACACGGACAGTGACTTCACGAACAATTTCGAACACGAGCTTATTTCAAACAAATTAAATTTTAAATGAACCGAACACGAACGAACAAACACAAGCTTTGTTCGTTCGTGTTCGGTTCGTTTACACCGCTATGTATGGTATGGTATGTATGTAAATTTCCGAATTATTTTAGCCAATTTATTCAATACAATCAAACTATTTTAATTAACATTAGTAATATTGTTATGGCTGTGTATATATAATGGAACATGATAAAAATAATATGCTATACTAAAAGGACATGTAATAACGTTACAATAAACAATTTAAATACCTCGACCGTTAAATGCTGAGGTCTTTATCTGCCCTACATCCACTTTAAGCTCCGCAGAATCACGGAGAAGAACAGTAAGATCTTCAGATAGAGCATCCAGCTGATTCATTGTGCTACTATTTTCAGATTCTCCCCCAATTTCATGAGAATTTATACTTCCGTTCTGTTGCATGCAACGGTAAAAAATCTGGAATGCGTTACTGGAAGAAATTGCCTTTGCTGATTCATATAGTTTCTGAAACTTATCTTTATTTTCTAGATTGCTGATAAGCTTTTCCTTCAACTGATCTGGGAGAGTAGAAATCACACTGCCATAAAGAAAGGATAAGAAAATAAAAATTATGAATGACTATGTAATACACATCCAGTTATAAAGTACAGTGGGTGTTTTATGTGAGTTTACACACGTAGCACCCAATTCCCAAGTATTTACATATATAACATCCAAACTCTGCTTTTATCGAAAAAATTTTCTGCCCGGACTCCTAACGTAGCTCTACGTGCGGACTCCAATAATATGTCGTCATCTGTGCTACATCGCGGAGGTTATTTCGGGGTCATTGAAGTGAAACCGCGGATGTTATTTCTGGATTTTGAATTGGAATATATAAGTTCTTCTTGGTTATTTTTAAGTTATTTCTAGGTTTTTGAAGGCAAATCATATATTCCAATTCAATAACCCCGAAATAATAGAGGGTGTTATTTTTGGATTATTGAAGAGAAACCCACCGCGGAGGTTATTCTGGGGTTATTTCTGGGTTATTGAGGAGTATTCGGTTCCGCTTTAAAATTTTTAGGTGGGCCCAATATAGCACACATGGTGATACATTACTGGGAGTCCGCACAAAGAGCTACATTGGGAGTCCGAACATAAAAATTTTCCGCTTTTATCAAATCACAAATACCATCATTTTAACATTTAGAAAGTGAAATATAGCTTCCATGCCGGGAAGATGGGAGTATATGTAAAAATTGAAATTTAAGCATTGAATATGTAAATATATAGGAACTAAGTGGTTTCTATAAAAAAAAAAAAGTCATACGAGTCTTGTTCCATGCCTGGAAATGCCACGAACCAAACCCCAGCTATAGCCAGCAGATGCAGATTGCATGAATCCATGATTGAAGCCCTCTTGAGCAGAAGCTTCTTTTCCTGCAGTAATGCCGTCTCGAAAGCCCATCTATGAATTCTCAAGGAAGACGGAAATAACATGAACTCATGACAGTTTGTAACGCTCGTAATAGAGCAGCAAGTTTTTTAAGGAAAAAAATAAAAGACAATTACATACATACCACCCAATACCTATGAATTTACATATCCAACACCTAAACTTCAGTTTTTACCCATATACCAACCAAATATTTCACATCACATAAAAAATCCTACCACATGGCTTTGAAAAGCGAAATATACCTTTTCATGCATAGGTAAAATGGCATGCATGTATGTAAAAATTAAAGTAGAGGTGTTAGATATGTATGAAAAGTGAAATTGTATGCTACGTATGCAAATTTCCCAAAATAATAAAAATAATAATAAGGATATTGTATGAAATTGGCTGTGCCTCCTTTCCCACTCCCTGTTTAAGATGGATGAGTCACTTGAATCCTTATTCTCGACGAGGAAAATATCATCTTCATCCCATATGTCGGTTGAATCATCATCTAAAATGAAATCAAATAATGAATAAAATGTATCGGTTTATTTAAGATGCTTCAAAAAGTGAGTCTAATGCAAATCACAAGGTAGATAAAAACAAATCAATAGAAGAAAAAAAGAATTTAACATTATTATCATTAGATTTGTCAAAACTATTTAGAGCTAGATGTATGTATGCTAATTCTCCATTCATTAGGACTTGCTATATCATAAGAGGTATTGAACTTGCATTACACATATTTTTGGACAACCTCAATCCATGTGACCTTTCATCTCTCTTTTTTCCCTTATGCTTCGACTTTAATTTCACCCTAGGTTTAGAAAATCAGATTGGACCGCTGGTTCGATCTGTTCGATCATGAATTGGCCACAAGTCTGATTCAGATTGGCATTAAAAACCCCTCCCACATAGAACCTCCCAAAACCGGACTGAACCGGTGGTTCAACCCTTGAACCGATAAAGTGGTTCCAGTTCTAAGGAACTCCCTCTAATCTTGTCTGCCACTAAAGCTACACCAACCCTTTCACGGATAAACTCATTTCACATTTTTTTTCTCTTAAGTGTCAAGCTGCTTATCCACCTAAGCATTCTCATCTCAGCAACATTTAATTTCGGAATGTTGTATAAAAAAGCAATCTTAATTTATTAGAACTAAATGAAAATATGACACTTCATAACACACAATGGAGAAAAAAGATTCATGTTGCCGACCCCGCTTAGAGGGATAAAGACTTGTTATTTGTCGTTGTTGTCAAAGTTTTGAGAAAAGTAGGCTGGATTCTGAATAAGCTCGATGACTTTTCCCTTTGCTTTCATTCCATTAAATAATAATCTTACAATCTATTTTAGGTACAAAATATTATGTATAATCTATTTTAGGAAACCTAATAATACATATTCCTAATCTAAATATTCAGCTAAAAGGGAAATAAATCATAATAAAGACATTGGAAGTAATTTAAATAAGAAAGCTCCTAATTATAGAATACTCCTAATTTAGCTGCTTGATTTTCATCTTTCCTGATTGACATCCCCCCTCAAATTGTGTTGACTGATCATGAAACATCAAATTGCCAATAAGAAATTCAAAACACTGTAGAGACCAAAAATTCTCAAACCGTGAGCACCGAAGCCGAATGTGCCGAAGTCTTAGAGACAACATCTGAAACATAACATGATTTGAGCAAAGAACAACAAGAAATCTTTTATCATTGTCATCCCGAAATTCGAATCATAGCCACAAGAAGGATCAGCTTCCAGTTACACGATCTAAATGCTACCGATCATAACCCACAAATAAAATCCAATTACACGATCCCGATGCTATCAATCATAGCCTACAAGTAGGATCCATGTCCTGATTCAAATGCTACCGATCATAGCCCACAAATATGATCCAGTTACACAACTCATATGCTATCGATCATAGCCTAAAAATAGGATTCGCGTCCTGATCCAAATGCTACCGATCATAGCCCATAAATAGGATCCAATTACACGATCCAGATGTTATCGATCATAGACTACAAGTAGAATCCGTGTCCTGATCCAAATGCCACCGATCATAGCCCATAAATAGGATCCAGTTACACGATCCATATGCTATCGATCATAGCCTACAAGTAGAATCCGCATCCTAATCCAGATGCTACAGATCATAACTCACAAGTAGGATTTGCATCCTGTTATATGATCCAAATACAATTTATTCTTCCTGCGACGACGAGGATGATTTATTCTCTGATCTTCACGCTAAAAGTGCTAAAGTTGAGATGTAAAAACTATGGGTCTAGGAAGAAGTGTCGAAGCCTTGGGTGCGACGAAGAAGCCAAAGTCAAAGCGGAAGAAGCAATCGAAGATGCTGCAGAAACAGCGATGGCTAGTGAAGGAGATCCGAAGCGGAAGAAGCGAACGAGATCGTAGATTGCGGATGAGACTTGAGTCACATACGAGATAACAAATGGACAGAATCACAAATCGTAGCTGGAATCAAACGCGGGAGACGAAAGCAGAAGCGGGAGATAGAATAAGGAGATTGAAGGCGGACGAAGTTGTCGCAGAGGATGAAAATTCTTAGATGGGCGAATCAAGGCAAACAAATAGTTCCTCCCTTCCTGCAAGAAGGTCGACGGAAAGGGAGGCTCGACGGTCCTCCAACGACTACTGGTGGTTAGGGGAAAATTTTGGCTCTGATACCATGTCAAAAATCTGAGAAAAATAGGCTGAATTCTGAATAGGCTTGATGGCTTTCCTTCTCTTTTAATTCCATTAAATAATAATGTTAGAATCTGTTTTAGGAACAAAATATCCTGCATAATCTATTTTAGGTAACCTAATAATACACATTTTTAATCTAAATATTCAGCTAAAAGGAAAATAAATCATAATAAAGACATTGAAAATAATTTAAATAAAAAGATCTTAATTATAGAAAACTCCTAATTTAATTGTCTGATTTTCGACATTCCTGATTGACAGTTGTTTTACAAATAACAAAACCAATTGTTTATTTTGTGAAGTGGGATTAAAGAAAAAAAAAATTAAGCTATTTATAAAATAACAAACATAATTCATTGTAAATTACTTCAAAGAAATTCAATTTACATACATGCCACCAAATTTTATGTAAAGATCATGGCATTTACATACCACCTAATTTAATGTAATTTACATATCTAACACCTAAACTCTATTTTTAATATTTTACAACCCAAATCACTCATATCACATAAAAAATATCACTATTACAAAGAAATTCAATTTACATACATACCACCCAATTTTATTTATTTACATATCCAACACCTAAACTCAATGTTTTTACATTTATACCACCAAAATCATCTATATCAAATAAAGCATATTACTATTTTAATTTTTAAAAAGTGAATTACACATTTTCATGCATAGATAAAATGACATGTTAAAAATGAATTTTAGGTGTAAATTATTTATATATATTTATGATTTATTAGGTTATCCGATTGAACCACCGATTCAACCCCGATTCAACGTTTGAACATTTAACCACTTCTTCTACCGGTTCAATGTTAATATGATTTCAGAACCTTAATTTTAGCTATCTATCTGATGAGTGTATTTTCTAACTTCAGTAGCCCTGTTTAAATCACATAATATATATTTTCACTATTTTATATATAATAGTTGGAACTTCTACCATCACTCCTTCATATGATTCCAAACTAATTACTTAATAAAAATTAAATCTTCATAATACCCTCTTTTTGCATGAACCCTTTAAGGCATTTTCCATTTTAACTAGCCAATGTTAACTCTATATGTAGAATTTTAGAAGGATTGGCCTCCTTTCAATGATGGACCTAGGACAACCATCAAAGGAGTGATGAATGAATTAATAGAGAAAATTTAGGGAACTCCTTGATTAGCTTTATGTTTAAAATTTAAATCTTCCCATTTATGTTTATTTTAAAATTATTTCCTTTCTATGTTTAGGCTACATATATTTGGTAAGATCGCAAATAAGAAGAGATTGGCTTCCCTATATAGGTAGCCTTATGGTTGACAATTGGTAAGTAGAATAAAGTACACCCTCTCACGAATTTATTTTTCATGCTATCAGAGCGAGGAAACAAACCGTAGCTCTACTTTAGCAAGCAGGCCCTCCTCTGCTAGCTCCGACAGTCGTCTAGGCCCTCTGCTATCAGAGCGAGGAAACAAAATCCTCCCTCTAGCCAGCCTGCAGGCCATCCTTTGCTCCTTATTAGAGTTGTTGGATGACTCCTATAGTAGTAATCCTCCATCCTTCCAACATGCAACAACAAGCAACCAACTCCCTTATCCAACCCCAAGCGTACATAAGTGTTTATGATCAAGAACGGAATTAAGACATTTAGTTCTAATCCAGAGGTTAGCTATGAATCAAAGAACAAAGATTATGTCCAAACAACTCTTAAGCTCTCTGCTATTTTGTGGAGCCTGATTGTGATAGCTAGAGGGTTGTTTGAGCGCACACTAGGTAATAGCACCCTAGGGCCAGTGGAAGCATAGCAACGCGGATTCTAGGCTTCTAAAACAAAGCCTTCGACAATCTAACGCCCAAGAGTGGTGTCTCTACCCCCTTATTCGTTTGTTTCAAGTTTAAAAAATAGAGAACTAGACGGCTCGACGACGATGGTCGGCGCTCATGTACCTGCAACTGAATTCTACAATTTAGTGTTTTTATTTCAACATCTCTACGGAAAGACAATCGTTGTGACAAAATGAACGATCGAATGAGTGCGTAATGTTGGATTTCTATTTTCTTGTGTGATAGAGAAGGGAGAAAATTTCTGAAGTATTATGATATGATGTGAAACTAAAAACAACGAACAAAAAACAACTAACTTGCAATAGAAATGGAGAAACTCTAACAAGGACTGATTTTACTAATACTAACGAAAACAAACAAGAAACAATCTTGATATACTATTCGAGAGGTAGATCATCTCTCCACAAATCCTAAACACCACTAGGAACACCATGAGAAATGAAAAACTGCAGCAAACATAACCTGAAAACAAACCCTAACCACTTTGCCCTCCTAAATACTCACCAAGATCCTTTTCAAATATTCCCCCAAAAATACCCCTTGATTCCCTTACTCCTGGACGTCTTTAGCGGCTTAGCGGGCCCCACTGAATTTTGGGATCGCTCACAACTTGTCCTAGGTAACCCACGTCTCTAGGTCGGGACTACTGGCTTGGCCAAGCTGCCTACTGGTTTGGCTTGATCTGGCTAGTCTAGGCCAAACCTTCCAAAACCGGTGACAGTACAAGTCGGTCCTCCTTGGACCGATTCACCTACAAGGACGGCTTTCTCGTTGGCTTCCGAAGCAGTAGGCATCCTTTCCTTAAGAGGAGGTGTGTGCGTATCAATAATCCTTTCCCAAAGAAACACCTTGTCCTCAAGGTGCAAGGATGGAAACTATTTTTTGATCCCTTCATAAGGCTCCCACATTGCTTCATAACATCACAAATCTTTCCACTTAATTAGTACCACATTTTCTTCAGCCACCCCTCGATGCACTCAAATTTCTAAAGATTCCAGAATCACATCCATGTCCTCTATCAACGTCTGAGGTAGTGAAAATGAGGGTGTATGATCTCTGATAGCACATGTCAGCTGTGAAACATGAAAGATGGGATGTAATGCTAATAATGGTGATAACCTCAATCTTGAGGCCACTCCCCAATGCGTGCAGCAATCTCGTAGGATCCAAAATACCATGAAGAAAGTTTCTAGCTCCTTCACCTCACCAATTTCTTCTGTTAGTAGGGCCTCAATTTCTAGTAAACCATGTCCTTGAGCTCGAATTGTATCTCCCTCCTATTCCATATGCCTTCCTCTTCATGATTTGTCGAACTCTCCGTAGATGCCTCTTGAGCTCCACCAATATTATGTCCCTCTCCTCGAAGCACTGGTCGACACTGGATGTCGATGGAGTGTCATGCCCATAATTTATCAGATAAAGTGAACCCCTCCCATATAGAGCCTTGAAAGGGGTGGTCTGTCTCATCGTATGATATAAAGTATTAAATCAATATTCGACCCACGAAATCCAGCCGGTCCACAACTTCAGTGTATCTGATACAAAACAATGCAGACATGTCTCCACACTCTTGTTCACCACTTTCATCCATCCATCAGTCTAGGGATGATATGTTGTGCTCCTCCTAAGAACTGTTCCCTGTATGCTGAACAACTCCTTTCAAAAATGACTGAAGAAAACCTTGTCCCTATTTGATACTATAGACTATTACACTGTGTACGAATGAACCACTTCCCGTATGAACACCGTTGCGACTGAGACAACTATGTAAGGGTGTCATAATGGGATGAACTGTGCATACTTGTTTAAGCGATCCACTACCACAAAGTTTACCGTAAACCCTTCTAATAGTGACAACCACTCGATAAAGNCAAGATCACCGTAAACCCTTCTAATAGTGACAATCACTCGATAAAGTCAATCGCCACTTCTTCTCAACATTCTTCAGTAAAGCTAATGATTGCAGTAATCCCCCCTTATGCAATGGCCAAGTACTTGTGTTGTTGGTACACATCGCACTTCACCACCATATCCACCCAATAAGACTTTGTCGATAGAAGATTGTATGTCTTATGTATCACTAAGTGTCCCCCAATTGTACTGCTGTGAAACTCCTGCAATAGTTTGAAGATAAACTCTAATGCCCTCGGTCTGTCCCTGGTGGAATAGCTACTACCCCCTTACTGTAGATCCTAGATGACTGTTCAGATCCTACAGTGACTTTGCTCGTATTTTCCTCTGCCCAACATCACGCTCACTCTCCCGTCTCAGGGTTTCTCAATCTAGGACCAAGAGTACTGATAAGGTTGTTCGCCAGAGTTCCTCTACCCTTTCTTAACAATGCACCTATGGATTTGTTCTCCAATCCTAGCCGGTACTGAATCTTAAAATCATATCCCGGTAATTTGGATGGCCACCTATAATGCTCCTTAGTCATCGTCCTCTGCTCCAGAAAATACTTCAAGCTCTTATGATCTGTCTTGACCAGAAAGTGTCTTCCCAAACATCAAATGCTGCCACTTTTGAATGGTCAAGACAATAGCCATCAATTCCACTCGTACACAGACTTGAGTATCGCCCTAGCTATGAGCACAGACAATCGGTCGCTAGCCCTGCATGAGTATTGCTCCCAATCCGTACCCTGACACATCCTTTTCTACCACAAAGGGTTTGTTGAAATATAGAAGTGCTAATACTAGAACGATGGTCATGACACTCTTCAGATGTTCGAATCTGTGTTGTTACTTCCTCACACTTGAAATTTTCCTTCTTCAACTGCTTCGTCAGAGGCCATACAATCGTTTCGTATCCTCTAAAGAATTTCAGTGGTATCCGTTGAAACCCAAGAACTCTCTCAACTCCTTAAACTCCTTGGTAATGGTCAATCCACCATAGCCTCGATCTTGGATTTATCCAAAGCTATCTCTACCTTGTCACAATGTGCCCTAGGTACTACACCTTTAATTGTGCAAAGGAACATTTCTTCCAGTTGGCGTGCAGCTAATGCTCCCTCAATGCCTCCAAGACCGTCCTCAGGTGCCCTACATGCTCTGCCTTTGGACGATTGTAAATAAGAATGCCATCAAAGAAGATCATGACAAAATTCCTGAGGTAAAGTTCAAAAACCCCGCTTCATGAGGCTGAAATGTGACTGGCGCGTTGGAGAAGCCAAACGTCATCACCAAGTACTCGTAATGTCCTTCATGTACCCTGAACGATATCTTGTGCACATCTGTTGGGCGCATTCTGATATGTTAATATCATAACTTCAAATCGTTCTTCGAGGAATAAATGTCTCTTGAATCTCATCTAACAGCCCGTCAATCACAAGAATGAGAAAATTTTCCAAGACAATTTTCTTGTTCAAAGCCCAATAATCCATGCAAAATCGTCGGCTGCCGTCTTTCTTCTTCACCAATAGGGCTAAACTGAAAAAGGGATCACACTATGTCTGATAATCCCGACATCGAGCATCTCTCGGATCAACTTTTCTATCTCATTCTTCTAAACCTTAGGATACCAGTATGACTGAAATTGATAGGGGGGTCACCCTCATTTAATGTAATAGTGTGCTTGTGCTCTCTCAAGGGATATAACCCGCTTGACTGTTAAAAGATGTTAGTAAAATACTGTAGGAATTGTTGAACCACCTCAGAAAACTCAGCTAAATTTGGACCTCGGACCTCCTAAATACTTTGCAATTCCACCAAATAGCCTATCCTTGCTCCCCGTATCGACTTGACCATGATTTTGAGTGAGACTATGGTTCGACATAAGTTATCATCTCCTCGCAGTATCACTTTTCTACGCTCCAACTGGAACTCCAGCGACAGGAATTTTCAACCCACCATTATCTCCCCAAAAGCATTTGCAGCTACTTCACTCTCATAATCTATGTTGCCAAAGTCTAAGGGAAGGAAGTCCTCTACCACCTGTAGTAATGTAGTGACAGTGCTAATCCATTGCAAATTCCCCACTCTTCTTCACCTTCAATGTTCCCATCATGACACCAAAGCTCCATATATTTACCAGCTACAATCCAAGCTGATCCAAGACTTGATTTGAGAAAAATTATGTGTGGCCCTACCATCCACCAAAATCATAATTGGTTGCTCCCCGATTTGTCCCCTCACCTTGATATGTGATTCGGAGCAAACCCTACCACTGAATTTAGGGACACCTCCGATACATTCAAGTGCAGATGCTCTTCTTCCTCCATTGCATCTTCCTACGACTCCTCGCCATCTGTCTCCTCCTCATGAACTTAAATGACGTGAAGTGTGTGCTCCTTACAACGGTTGTCTAGGGCATACTTCTCATCACATTGGAAACATAATCCTTTCACATTTTTTAGCCTGCGGCGAGGTGCTTGAAATTGCTCCTGGGACAGGTCCCCATAGTCTTCTCATTTTATCTATTTCTGAAATGACACTGTATGGGCCCTCGGTGTCATGGTCCAACACCCTTGAAGAATCCTCTCGTGTTGCCTCCTCTACTGGCTTTCTTCACTTGTTTCTTCTCTTCCAACATCTGAGCGATCTCCATCATTTCCCCCAATACATGCGATTTCAATGGTCAAATGGCTGCTCGGATGTCAGGCTTCAAGCCCTTTAGAAAGTTCTCTTCAGCCCTATTGCAGAAATATCTCTCGACCACCAAGACAAGAGCTCAAACTTTTCCATGTATTTTGTGACCATCCCCTTCTGAATCAAAGCATATATTTGCTCTTGTAGGTCTCCTTTCCAAATGGATTGGAAATGTTCCCACAAACAATCCTAAAATTTCTCTCATGAATGTATCGGATACCTCGTCTCAATTCACTGAAACCATGCTAGGGTTTTCCCCTCCAAACATAATCCTGCCTCCATGAGCTTTTTTTCCTCCATTAACTCATTTACTACAAAGTATCACTCCGCCCGATACACTGACCTATATACATCTTCCCCTTTGAAGATCGATCTCTTCAGTTTCCTTACCCTCGCTTAGCTACCCCAACTTCATCTCCCTCTGATGTTTCCCCCAAAAGTCTAGGGTGAAACCCCCTCCTTCAGTTATAGCAATACCCATCTCCCGCCTCTTTCCTTCCATGGTCGTACTCGTTTATGCCGCTTGCAGCACCCACAAATATTCAACACATCCTCCCACCACATAAGTTTCCAACCCACCAACACCCCCCCTCTCCCCTCTGATTCGTAGCAGGAAGCTCTTGGAGGTAGATGCTTTCCTCCTAATCGCCCTCTCGCTCGATCTCTTTCCCTTCTACAGTCTAAGTCCCATATCCCCTCTCCCAAGTCTACATGAAGCATCATGGTCACTTTTTTCTCTTAGTATAGCCTTTATTCTTTTATTTTGAACACCCAACTCCCACTGTACAAAGATAATCTATGATTTTTCTTGGGTTTCTATTTTGAAAATAACGTTAGTTCCGTTTCTTATTCTCATTAATTTGTATGTTAGAATCTCTTCCTTGTGGTATTCT
The DNA here is from genome assembly GCA_002079205.1 of Phalaenopsis hybrid cultivar. Classification (NCBI taxonomy): domain Eukaryota; kingdom Viridiplantae; phylum Streptophyta; class Magnoliopsida; order Asparagales; family Orchidaceae; genus Phalaenopsis; species Phalaenopsis hybrid cultivar. Next base: position 129,400 of record JXCR01139405.1, read on the forward strand.
TCATTAGTTTGTGGGTTAGAAACCCTTCATTGAGATATTTGGGTTATGTGAAGGAAGAGAAGTAGAGGAGAAACTTGGGATATATTTTCTTATAGATATGAAACTAAAAATAGTAACATTGCAAATTTACAATGCTTTCTGAGCAGCCTTTATTTCCTGTTTTTGATTTATTCTTCATTAGTAGTAGCATCACTTTTTTTTTTCTCTTTGAAAATATGTTTGATTGGTTATATATTTTTATTTTTAGTTGAAGAATAAATCTTTTTTTTAAATACACTCAAATCACTTTTATATTTTGAGTGTTTTTAGAAACAACCTCAATCAAATATATTTTAATTTATCAAAATATTAACAAAACAAAATAAAAAAAAAGAATTGAAAAACAAAAAATCAACAACTTGCCAAAATTGTTGAATATTCATTTCAACACAAAGGACATTTTCAGACAATTCATTAAAATGTTGGTTTAATGCTTTATTTGCAGTTCACGGGTTGCATCTACAATTTAAGGAATTGATTCACTTTGGTAGATAATCTTATCATAATCTGTTGAAATTTAGAATAATGTGGAATTAAAGCAGAATTATTTTATTAATATAAAAAGGGTATGAATAACCTTTAAATGAATCATAGAACAAGAAAGACAATAAAAAGAAATCACATGAAAAGGAAAGATATAAGACCTAATATCTCCAATAATCGACTCATATTAATTATTTGAAGATAAAGAAAATGACATAAAATATGAAAGCCTAAAATAGGGAACGAAATAACTCATAATCCAAGGAAATAAATATAAAATTGAAAAGAAAATAACTCATAATCTAAAGAAATAATTTATTTCTCAGAACTTTACATAGGAATAAATTATTTTCTAATATAACTTCTAATGCTCCGTAGAATATAAATATAGAAGAAAAAACAAGTTTAACCTTGGAGCGTATTCTTCTCAACTAATATTTGTATAAAGGCTTCCGCTTGAAGATCATATAGATATACATTTCGTAGTAAATTGTTAATATGGCTCCGACTGATCAAAATGTTACCATAGGTAACAATGGTATCAGTAGTGCATTCCAAGCAAACATAAATCACTCAGAAAAATAACAAGATAGGTTGATTTCAATAAGATAAAAATTAAAAACTTAAAGAATTCAAAATATTATTACTTGTCATTGAATCACAACAATTGTCGATGAAGTTCAACATTTCCTTTGATATTAAATCCCTAACCAGGAATTCAACAATTGTTGGGGTAGGAACATGCTACAATACAGTGAGTTATTAGTAAATTTATAAAATAAATTAATATCAGTGATAGTGATAACTTATAACTACAGTGACAAACAAAATTAGAGAGTCGTCTTAGTTAGTTTGGTCACATTAAACGTCGACCATCTGATGATCCGATTATGAGAGTTGATGTTTTAGATTCGACTTATATTAAGAAAAGCAAAGATAGAGCAAGGAAAACTTGGGCTTATTGTATAAAAAATGATCTTAATTTATTAGAATTAAATGAAAATATAATACTAAATAGGACGCAATGGAGAAAAAGAATTCGTGTAGCCAACCCCACATAGTGAGACTAAGGTTTTATTGTTATTGTTGTTGTATAACTTCTAACGCCCCTCTCAAGTTGAAACATGGTTGAAAACCATGTTCAACTTGGATTTGAATACATCCAACAATGGACGAAGAAGAAGCTATTAGGTAGAACTTGAAGTCTTCATTCCGTACTGTAATTCTCTTGGATTACAGTTCCTGCAGTGTGTAGGTAAGCGGAAGACTCCTACAGGTAATGCTGCAGAGGATTTTACAAGGAAGTAGACAACCGCAATTATCTTTGACTGCAGTCCCTACAGTGCCTGTAGGTAGGGAAAAGACTCCTACAAGTGATTCAGTAGAGAGGTTGGCAAGGCAGCAGACGACTTGCAGAAAAAACTGACTTTTAGTTGATTGCGGTTATCTTTGATTGCGGTTAACTGCAATCTCTGTAGGTAGATAGAAGACTCAAATAGATAATGTTGCAGGAAAGTAGATAACCTACAGGAAAAACTGACTTCTAGTTCTGCGGTTATCTTTGACTGAACTTCCTGTAGTGTCTATAGATAGGTGGAAGACTCCTACAAGTAATATTGTAAGAGAGTTTGCAGAAAAGTGGACAACCTCAAAAAAAATCTGCAATATATAACCAACAGGAAAAAAGGAAAAAAAACCTCGAATGCAGCCTTGCTATGGGAAAAGCTTTAGAGAGCCTTATACAGAAAAAAAAAGCTTCAGAGGATTTGCTGCAAAAAAAACTCTCGAGGAAGGTTTGCTGCAAAAATGATTCCAAAAGACCTAATGCAGGAAAAAGTTCAAGAGAATGTCTGTTGTAGAAAAGATTCTGGAGAAGAGCTTGTTGTAGGAAAAAAAAAACTCTGGAGAAAGACCTGTACAATGGTCTTGCAAGTGAGTAGCTCTAGAAGAATGTTGAAGCTGTATACATCAACCTTCTACTAGAATTTGCGAATATCGGTGACTTCTGGTACTCAGTAACAAGCAATACAGCTCAGAGTGGTGTTGAGACCGACAAGAGTTGCGAGCCCGTGGTTAGAAACAAAGGCTTCATAGAATTTAGTTAGGAGAAAGTTGGAGTATTTGATGTTGTCGTAAGAGACTGTGGAGCTTAAGGAATGGATGCACTCGATGTCTTTGGTAGCATTGAGAGCGATAGATAATCTTGTCTCCCAATTTAAGGATTTCTTCCAAATCCTTTGTTGACATGCAACAAAGTCGAGTGAATTTACATGGGCATATAATCTAAACAATGAGCTTTTCATCTTTGTTGAAATCATAAGCTTCAAAAGGCAACAATTTTTCATGTTCCATGGATCTCACGATTCCAATCTTTTCTCTACATTCATGTTGTAGCAAATTCATTTCTCTCAGTCTCTTCATGACCACCACTATCTCCAATAATAGCTTGTAGGACGTTCCAAAAATTCCCTTTCCCAATACCTCAGCTGACACACTTAGCAAATTCTTTATAGCTAAAATTCTCCATTTCTCGAATCTCCAAAGAAAACCAATCTCATCGCAATCTTTGATATTTTCTGTCACCCCTCCCACCACAGCTGTCGACCGCTATTTTACCTCCCTCCCTACCCCTGAGCACTGTCTCCGGCGGCTTCATTGTCATCGTTGTTGCTTTGACAACTGTATTTTTACTCAACCACTTTTACTACAACGAACACCAATAGAATTAGCAATATGAGCACCATGACGACAAATCCAACAACGATTCTGACGATGGCACCATTAGAGTACTTACTCCCACTACTCGGAGGCGAGTGCAGCACAACTTACATTATTTCTTCCTCCAGGAGTCGTGCGAACTCTAGGTGTCGGAGCTGGCTAGATCTCTCCGGGAAATTGAGGCTGACAAGATCTCTTCGAGACATGGAGCCAGTAGGCTGCCACACATCGAGATCCCCATAAACGTGCTCGTTTGTTCCTTCCTCAGCTTGGAAGAAATCAAGTCGTTGAGCCCATTGAAAGACACGTTGAACTGCTCTAGATTCGGAAGATCAAGGTTCGAGATAATGCTCTCCATAAAAAAGAGCGCGGTTTGAATGTTACAAGAAAAAACTGCTTTCCTAAATATAGACGTTGCAGAGCTTAGCAACGACAGAGAAGTTCGATGGTAGGCTGTCGGGGAGGCCGCTAAAGCAGAGGCTAAGGGCACCAAGAGTGCTAAGAGGAAGGAACCAGTGAGCCTCCATCGAAGTTCTCTAGCGCCGCCAAGCTCTACAACGTATATTTGCAGGAAAACAGTTTTTCCTACAATATTCCAACGATGCTCTTCTTTATGGAGGGCAGTATCCCAAACCTTGATCTTTCGAATCTAGAGCAGTTCAATGTGTCTTTCAAATGGCTCAACCGCTCGATTTCTTCCAAGCTGAGGAAGGAATCTACGAGCTCGTTTATGAAGATGTCATTGTGCCAGTCTGCTGGCTCCACGTCCTGAAGAGATCTCGCAAGCTTCAGCACCAGAGCTGGCAGCGGCCCCTGGAGGAAGAATGCAAGTCGTACTGCACCCGCCTCCAAGTAGCAGGAGTAAACTCTCCGATGACACCAGTCAGAATCCTTATTGCATCTATCGTTGTAGTGCTCATATTGTTGATTCTCTTAGTGTTTGTTGTCGTAGAAGCGGGAAGAGTAAAAATACGGTAGTGGAAGCAGAGGCGGTGGCAGTGAAGCCGCCAGAGACAGTGCCCAATGGGAAGGAGAGGTAAATCAATGGCAATGGCGGGAGGGGTGACAGAAAAAATCGGAGATTGGGAAGGGATTTGATTTCTTTGAAAGTTCAGGAGATGGAGAATTTGAATTAGAGGATTTGCTAAGCGAGTCAGCTAAGGTAATGGGAAAGGGACTTCTAGTTGACTGCGGTTATTTTTATTACAATTCTTACGGTCTTTGTAGGTAGGCAGAAGGCTCTTATAGGTTATTTTTATTACTAAAAATAAAACGACTCGTAAGGAATCTAAAAGAATAATTTGTAGTGTTAAAAATTCTATTTTTAGTGATATTTATAATAGATTAGATATTAGAGAGTGTGAAAGATATATGTATAAATTACTCAAATAATGAGAAAAGAAAGTAAATATAGTTCAAGTAAATTGTATTAAGGATAGAAATCAAAAGATATTCGTAGATGAGGATACCCAACATAGGAAGGTGAAATATTTTGATAATGTTTTTAATGTAAAATATAAAACTATAATCAACTTTAGTTATCTTAATATCATAAATAATAAAAAAAATTATTTCTACCATATCATTAATAAAACAAAAGTTGAGAAAGCTTTAAAGAAAATAAAGTTTAGAAATCCAGTAGAGTCTAATGGTATTTCAATAGAAGTGTAGAAATATTTAGGAGATTTGAGAATATTTTGGCTTACTAAGTTTTTTAATATTATTTTAAAAATTAAAAAAAAAAATTTTGATCAGTGAAGAAAGAGTATATTGATTCATATTTATAAAAATTAAAGAAGATGCACAAAAATACGTGAATTATAGAGAAATTAAGTTAATGTGTCATAAATTCAAGTTATGGGAGAGAGTAATTGAACAAAGGTATATAAAAAAAATTTTAAATCAATTTAGTTTCATGGCGGGTAAATCTACTATGGAAGTTATAAATTTATTGAGATGTTTGATGGAGAAGCACGAAGAGAGAAATTATTATCTACATTTAATTTTTATTTATTTAGAGAAAACTTATGATAAGGTTCCAAGAGCAATACTTTAGAGATCTCTATAAAAGAAATGTGTGTATAGCTTACATTCAAGCAATTAAAGATATGTATACTAGAGTTGTTGCATCGAACACAAGGAGGATTGACCAACTATCTTCCTATTTTGGTTTAATTACATCAGGGGTCAGCTTTAAATCTATATATTTTTTACTTTAGTCACGAATGTTCTTACTAGACATTTACAGAAGGATGCACCTTGGTGCATGTCTTTTGTTGATGATATCATTCTTGTGGATAAGACGAGAGAATTCAGGAAAAACTTGAATAATTGAATTCAAATTTAGAGTCTAAAAGCTTTCGTTTGAGTTGATCTAAAACTGAATGCATGAAATGTAATTTTAGTAGTAGAAGATCTAGTGTATGGGTTGTAATAACGAGTGATCAAGTCATTAAAATGAGTTAACGTTTTAGACATCTCAGATCTATTGTACAAAGTGACGGTGATATATATGGGGATGTTATTAGTAAACTTCAAGTTGAAGTGGAGGAATGCATCAGATTTATTGTGTGATAAAAAAGTACCGCTTAAACTTGAAAAGAAATGGTGGCGACACCTGCAATGCTTTATGGCATAAAATGTTGGCTAATAAAAGAGAAGCATAAATTTAAGTTACGCGTTGTTGAGATGAGAATGCTTAGGTGCTAAGTGGCTTTACGCTTAGAGACAAAATGCGAAACAAATATATCCGTGGAAGGGTTGGAGCAGTTCTAGTGATCAGGCGAGATTAGAGAGAGTCACCTTAGATAGTTTGGTCACATTAAATGTCGGTCATTTGATGACCAAGTTAGGAGACTAGAAGTTATGTTAAGAAAGGTAGAAGTGGACCTGAAAAGACCTGGGCATGTTATATAAAAAAGGTTTTATATTATTAAAATTAAATAAAAATATAACACTCAACATGACAATAGAGAAAAGGAATTCATGTAGCCGACCCCACTTAGTGGGATAACAACTTATTGTTATTGTATTTCTATCAAATACTATGAAGATAGAAAATGTGCAGTCTCATTTTGCATGAGACGCATATGGGTCATCTCGAATAATCTATCTACCACCAATGTTATTAGATCCTCTAAATGTTTTAGGAATTTGCATATCCAACGCCACAAAAGGAGGGGGAAGAAAGGGAAACTCCTTACTTGGAAAGGGGGGAAGAGGGTGCACCACCCAAGGCCTTTAGAAACCCAAAATAATAATAATAATAATAATAATAATAAATTGCATATACATGCCATTAATTATTTCTCTCTAATATCAATGATAGGAAAGGGAAGGTTATCCATCCCCATCATCACCCGTGGTAAGATGATCAACCTTAGGCAACCGACTATGCACTCTCCAAAGATCAAGACAATACTTTTGAAGGCCACAATTTGCTTGGTTATGCCAATTGGAATTGTGAAGGTATTAGCTTAAGAAAGAAAAAATCATTCAAATTGTTATTTTATGAAGCAAAAGGTGATCTATAATGTGAAAAGCCTTAAACTTTCAACTTGATGATTGGAAGTTGATCTTGTCTAGAGCAATAGACAAAAGGTAAGTATAATGACTTTAACAGAGAGCGAAATGCTAAAGTGAAAGAAAATAATTTAACATAGAACCCAAGGATGCTAGTTAGGAGGCAATTCACAAAAAAATAAAATAAATACAAAATAATCAAACTCTTACCGCACGTTGCTCAGTTGCTAGAAGATTGGTTGACACAAACAGTTAGGAGGGGATCCTAAGAAAAGATGAAAAGAAGATCCTATTCTTTCAGCATATTTAGTGGGCATGGTTACCACATGCAAAGGTCTTATAACGTGCCAAAAAGTGAAAAGAGAAGATGACAGCTCTCCCTCAATCTCAAACATTTCGTGCACACCGAAAATAATATCATTCCAATAAAAAAAAACAAAATCAAACTCTTACCACACTTTGCTCGGTTGCTGGAAGATTGATCGGCACAATCAGTTAGGAGAGGACACCTACCAGAAGAGGATAAGATGATCGGACTCATTCAGCAATTTATTAGAAGAATGGTTACCGCATGCAACAGTTTTAAAAGGTGACAAATAGTTAAAAGAGAACATGACAACTCTCCCTTGATCTCAAACATGTCGTACGCAACGTGGAATTCTAATTACTAAACTACAGCCACTTTTTGTCAATGTGGACATGCCCGAAAAGCTCCTGGTGGCTAATTTGCTGGGCGAGTGTGGCTGCAGCCGTGAGCTGGTGGAGCTTTTCTTTGGCCTGGATCTCATTGAGACTATTCAAAGTATGCAGCAACCCATGAATCGCCAGGATTACCATGTGGAGCTGTTCCGGGTCTCCTGGGCAAGACTATAGCTGCAATGGCTTACAATAAGTATTTTGTTGAGGACAGCACCAATAAAAACTGGGTGAGGAAGCTTAACGTCTTTCAGTGGCATCTGCTTCATGATGCAATTCCCACAAATTCTTGGCTCCACATTACGGGCCTGGAGGCTGACCCCGGCTGTCCTTGGGGATGTGGTGAGATTGAAGACCACACATATCATGGCCAATGGTAAAGTCCTTTGTAGTACATTCGATTATCTCAGGAACGGGGTGTAATGATACTTCAATTCAGCTCTAAGGAGGAGAATTTTCTGAACTCCTTCAAATTAATCAATCTAAATTAATTCTCAGCAAGATTCTTCGCGAGCCTGCAATGCAAAGAAGCATAACAAATCTTTTGGAACTCACATAATCTTGGAAGCCATGGTTTTCTCTTCCCTCACCAATTTGGTGACCCAATCTATCCCGGAGCAATGGGGTGTTGCTCGGCCCTCTGGGCGGTTACACTCTTCTTTCCGATACCCTCCCCCTCCAAGTTGGATTAAGGTTAACATCAATGGTGCTTGTCTTCCTAAAAACATTGCTGGTATGGGAATTGTTCTCCAGAACAAGCGGGGTGATCTTACCTCAGCAGCGGTCAACATTTACTTCATTGGGACTCTTCGTTGTGGAGAGGAAAGCTATTGGGCTTTTTCGATCCCTCGTCAAACCATCGATGCTGGAATGTTCACATATTGTGATCAAAGGGGACAAAGAAAATGTGATCAAACGGCTTAGTCGTGGATTGGACAGTTCGAAATGGGTTCAACAAGAGGATATGAAAATTGATTTGACTTCTTTGTCTAGTTTTAAGCAAGTTATTTTCTTTCTGCCATTAGAAATTGCAAAATAGCCCATTTTTGTGTCAGGCTCAATTTGCATAAGTCTTTGTTTGATATGCTTACACTTGTGACACCGATTTTTTGAGTGTAGTGGCGGACGATGCCAACCATGTCGCACCCTTTGTGTAGCTTTTATAGTATCTTTTTATTTTTTTAATAAAAAAAAACATGTCATACACATAGAAAATAATACCATTATAAGCTCTCCAAGTTGGATTAAGGTTAACTTCGATGGTGCTTGTATTCCTAACAACATTGCTGGTATGGGAATTGTTCTCCAGAACAAGCGAGGTGACCTTATCCCAGTAGCGGGCTAAAAATTACTTCATTGGGACTCTTCGTTGGTGGAGGGGAATGCTATTGGGCTTCTTCGATCCCTCGTCAAACCATGGATGCCGGAATGCTCATGTATTGTGATCGAATGGGACAAAGACACGGTGATCAAATGGCTTGGTGGTGGGTTGGCCAATTTGAGAGGGTTCAACCAGAGGATATGGACATTGATTTGACTTCTTTGTCTAGTTTTAAGTATGTTATTTTCATTTTTGTCAATAGAAATTGTAGCAAAATAGCACATTTTTGTGTTAGGCTTGCTTTACATAGGTCTTTTGTTTGATATGCTTACATTTGTGACCCCAATTTTTTTAGCGTTGTGACGAATGATATCAACCACGCCGCACCTTTTGTGTAGCTTTTATAGTATCTTTTTGTTTTTTAATACAAAAAAAACGCATGCAGTACACAGAAAATAATACCAATTCGAGATGGGTTCAACTAGAGGATATGGACATTGATTTAACTGCTTTGTCTAGTTTTAAGCAAGTTATTTTCATTTTTGTCAATAGAAATTGTAACAAAATAGCACATTTTTGTGTTAGGTTTGCATTACATAGGTCTTTTGTTTGATATGCTTACACTTGTGACCCCGATTTTTTGAGTGTTGCGACGAATGATGCGACCACGTCAACCCCCCCC
>JXCR01139405.1:138912-151412 GCA_002079205.1 Phalaenopsis hybrid cultivar
CCCTCAACAGCTAAATAAATCAAGATAACTCAAAAAATAGAAGAGAGAAAGATCCTTTATAAATCCAATAGTTCTAATATTGAAAATAGTAATAGATGCAATAAACTCGGCATGAAAAGAAGGAATTGATGAAATGGGAAACAACTTGAATGCAAGTTAAAAGAATTTTTTCCAACCAACATGAATTTTATAGTTTCTACCCATCTAATAGCTCATATGAACATGATTAGATTGGTTGTACCAAGTAATACAATATAGATTTATAGAAAGGCTCATGAATATTACGATCCAGCCTAAAATTAGTTACAATCTAAGTAGATAATCAATCTTTATGTTTCAGTAGAGTTTATAATTTCTTTTAAACGTTACATACGAGTGTCATTTGACATATTTTCAAAGTAAGAAGACATTAGAGAATGTGAAGAAATTTTCCTCGAATATACTCGATATTGAATCAATATGCCACCTTGTACATAAGTTTTTACCACTCCATCCTTTCTCGAACCAACAATTAGAAAGTTTGCCCAAAAGAGAAATAATTTTAATTTATCATATACTAAATTAACTGTTTAAAAGCATTTTGTTATGAACTTTTGCAATTATAGATAATATTATCTTATTTAACATTTCATTATCACATTTATCCATGATTATTTATGTAAAAATAATTTAATATGTAAAAGATTGGATTGTGGATAATAATTTAAAATGGCTCATACTAACTTAATATACCTGGAATCTATAATTAATTATTATTATTATTATGATCAATCAACATTAAGAATGACATAATTTAATTCAAGTTATTTGATATGAAGATATTAAAGCTAGAGGTACTTTACAATTCAGACCAGAACAGTCCTAACCTACAAGGCCAATCCTTACCAATAATTTATTGGTGTTTAGAAGGTATTTAGAAAAGGGATTTTGTGGGAGGGTTTGGAGTAGCAAGAGAATAAATATATGGATCGTTGGTGAGGCTTGGGAAAGCTATGAGATGTTTTGCGGCTGAAATCTGCTGGGGAAAGCAGGTTTGACGTCGGTGGTGACTGTCCCAGCTGCAATAGCAATCCAACGGCGATTCAGCGAGATAAGGGCGGCTGGACAGCAAACAGGAAGGGATAAACGGCAGTTTCCCGCTGAAACAGCAGCTTGGACAGCTGCTCAGCAGAAAATCAATCGGTCGTATGGAAAAATGGCAATATATGGGTGGTAAGGAGTTCTACCACATGTTCCTACGCAAGATACTGATACACCACTTGCAAACGAAAATGATACATCACTCTGGAGAGAAAACTTCAAAGAAAAAGCTTCTCAACTCATCGTACCAAAAAAACTAAAAAATCCAAAACTCTAATACCACATATATAAGTCCCCTCATAGCAAACACCTAATTAGAAACAAGGGAAATAGGTAAGAACCAAAAACAAAAGAAATGAAAGAAGGAAACTTGCTAAATGAAATAAAAAAGAAGTATTGAAAGAAATCACCCGCAATCAATACAATGATACCGTGTAAATGTGATAACGTGAGAAGGACCATTGTCGCAGGTCTCGCGTACTTTTTCTTGGGTGGGAGGAGCATCATCTTCTCTATAAAAAGCCTCTGGAATCGATCTACCACCACCATAACAAAGTCATTGCCTTATTGTGTCTTAAAAAGTCCCACTGCAAAATATATGGTCGTGCCTATTGTAAGCAACTCCAAAACACATAAATCTTTCCAAACTTTGTCCTGACGGAATAAATAACAATCCTCCTTTGGCACAACTTGAAGTGGAATGGTACATAGGGGAATTCTCATGAACCAAGTCTCAAATCATTAAATATACAATAATTTTCTCCCACTTGTCGTACATGGATGAGTCTATCTCATGAACCATTAATCTTGCAGAAGTATCTCTTATGAGCTTAGTGTCAATCACTAGCATCTCTTTCTTATCGACCACATGAGGGTAATCCTTTCCATCCTCCCATTTTTCAGTGTCTCCTGTGTCACTGTCCATTTCTTTAACTGCTCCCTACTCAGTCAAAGGGATCACCCTCAATCGGGCATCATGTGGCCAAAATCGTGGCACTTGAAGCATTTATTGGCGGGAATAGTTTTAGAATTGACGGGCTCCATCTTTTTTCCACTTTGTACGGGTTCCTCTTATAGTTGGGTCGGCTTGGGTGCTCCGCTGGGTGCAGTCTTGTTGCCTGATCCGATGGTTAAACTTTATTTGAAGGATGATGTGGACCCGATACTGTTGTGTTGTCTCTCCACCTTTAGGGCTAAGGTTTATACATCTTGCAACGTCCAATAAGGCTACAAATATACACATTGCCAATAGACGATCTCAATCCGCTCAAATATTGAGTTATGATGTCCTCTTTGAGCTCCACTAGCTTACACTTCAGCATAAGTTGCTCGAACTGAATTGTGTATTTCTCCATAGAATAATCTCTTTGATGTTGGCGTTGAAGTCATATGAACATATTTTGTCAGTAAAGTGAGGGAAGATATTTTTGTTGCATCTCCCCTTTCATCTTGGACCATGTAATAATCTTAATTTTTCCTTCTAACAGTCGAATGCACTTCAAGTTCTTCCACCACAATGAAGCATTTTCCCTGAAGGTTGATGGTTCCCAATTTAACTATTTTGTCCTAAGGAACATTTTTTTAATAAAAAATTTGTTCCACTATCTGAAGTCACTAAATAAATTCATCTGGATCCATATGACTGTCGAAATCTAATAATTCCACATTTACTCAAAGATCTTGACTTCTCTGAAATTCCATGTTGAATCATCGAGGTAGTGGTTTATTGTCACTAAAAATTATCAATTAGAAGGGATTCACTTCATCCATTCGATCTAATAGGCCACCATTATAGGTACGGGTGACCAAGATAACCACTTAAATCTCCTCCAATAAAAATTATTTCTTCAAGAAGTATCATTTATATTAAGTCTTCTATGTCATTCCAAAGTTTTTCTTTAGAACATATATCTAAACCTACTTGAGGAGCATAAGCACTTATAACATTAAAAATCTTAGTATCAACAACAATCTTAAGTGTTATAATTCTATCTCTAATTCTATTAATTTTTACAACATTATTGTTCAAACTCTTATCTATAATTACAACTCCACGATTTCTAGTGCGACTCATACCTGAATACCAAAGTTTAAAACATAAGTTATCAATCTCCTTGGACTTTTCTCCAACTCATTTAGTTTCTTGATTACATAAAATATTTATCTTCCTATGAACCATAATATCAACTAATTCTATTAATTTACCTGTGAGAGTACATATATTCCAAGATCATATATTAATATTAGTTTCATGGACTAACTTTACCCGCATACGTTCGTAATGTGAGAACTATTGCTTATTTGAAATTGCACCCGAGCGTCGGTGTAGCGGCCCTTGCACACTTTTTAGACCATATATCACATCGCTTCCAAGGGATACTCAAGCACTTACACAAGGATTTAAGAGAATCATGTCATGATTTTTTGACAAATACATAATGCAATAGTTCATTTTAACTATATTTAATTGCAATTCAAAATATTGTTATGTGAAGATCATAGCACATGTCATTTGCAAGAAAGGAAACTTGAAAATTGCCATCACTCAGATTATATGAGACTTAGTTTAATATATATAAATGATGACGAAGAAAATATTAAATTTAATTTAAAATAAATATATTATATTGATAGTATAACAACTAGCACTAAATAAACTTTCTAATCATAATGAAGATGGGAATACACCCATATTATTTCGTCATCTTAAACTGTACATTTTGTAACTCATAATAATGTTTGGTTGCACCTAGGATTTAAGATAAATAGGATTTAATTAATCCTATAAATCCGGATTTATCAAATCCAAATGCATTAAATCCATAAAAGATTTTGGTTAGATTAAAGTTAGATCCGACTAAATCCCATTGAAGTGTTTGGCAACGAGGGAAACAAAAACCCGCAGGTTTGTTTTTTCTCCCCAACTTAAATAAGTTAAATCCAGCCAATGATCAGATTTAAGCAGTATCTGGTGGAAAGTTATTTATTGGATTTAACTAAAATCCAGCCAAAGACCCAAAAAAAAATTAATAAATCCAACACACTGTTAACTTCAATTTTCTCGTGTTTTGTTGTTTTCCTCACGCATTCCATCATTTTGATAACAAAAATTTAGATTTAGTAGATCCGAGTATGAGGTGGGTCATCGTTGATCGTGACTTCTTCTGTAGGATTATGGATTTGATACTTCCAGATTTGTTGGATTTAATAAATCCTATTTAACATAAACTTAGTTGCAGCCAAATGCCGCCTTAATAAATCTAGGATTTACTTCAAAACTGACAGAAAATCGGATATGCGGGACATTAGGATTTAACTTCTTATTTTTTGAGGTTGGGTTGGATTAAATCCTACCGTAAATGTTGTTAAAAATGCATGTCAAACGCATAGGGTTATTTAGGGTGCGTATGAAACACAGCCCGTGGGGTTCGACCCGTGGTCTGCATTTAGTGTAAAAAAGGAACTGCATTTTCGGATAAACGGGCAAAACGCGTGATCCAAACAGTACCACGAAGCTGCGCCAAACTGGCCCTTAGTTGCCAGGTTTGAGCAAGATTAGGATGGTAAGAGAACTTTAATCCTACACATTTTAAATCCCATTTCTACCCAACAATAAATCTCTGATCTACTAAGGGGTTGTTGGTTAGCAGCTTTAGTTGTTTGTTAGGAGGATTTGAGCGGGACTTAACCTAAATCCTGCCAGACAGTAAAAAATTAAAACTTTTAAACGCTGTTTGGTAGCAGCAATTGAGCGGGATTTAACATGATTTAACCTAACCTGCCAACAGAACAAAGCGACACTTTAAATCCTACTAGAGTTTCATAAATCCCGTTCTTCCTCCGTTTTGCCTTATATCCAAAATCTAGTAAATTCCGTTAGAAGAAAACTGAAGCGCGCGAAGGCGGTTGGGAGGAAGGGGGAGAAAGACGGGGTTACCTTGCTCAATCATTTCCGGTAGGAGCGGAGCGGAAGGAGGAGGAAATGGGTGCTTCGGAGGTCTTTGCAAGCCTGCGATCCCGTCGTTGCCTTCCCTGCAAGCTAGCTCGAATGGCGACTGTATCGCTAAGGTTCGGGAATGAGGGCGATGATTTTGAGCGAAGCGGCGAGAGGGAGAGACTTGGGCTAGGGTTCGAAGCAACGTGAAAATCGGATTGGACATCGACTCGTTGAAGAGTAGATTGAACTGGGTAATATAATATTTAAATTATAAAATAACAATATATTAATATCATTTTTATTAAATAAATAAATAATAATTTAATTTAAGAAAATATTTTCAAACATTTTAAATAATATTATAAATAAAAAATATAAGGCATGATATTTTTGTATATAACTTTTAACATAATAATTTATTTATCATAATTCATTAAATCAATTATTTATTTAAATATCATTAAATATAACTTCATGATAATTTATATCTTAAAAAAATATCATCATTTTAATATTAAATTTTATATTTTAATATTTTATTGTGATATTTTAAGATTTTCTTAAAATATCTTTTCAATTATTTAATGTAACAATATTTATTTAAATTTTGTTACTAATTAATAAAACGTGGATAATGTGGATTAATTCCACGAAAGTAAAACGTGAACAGCCTCTTTTAAAATTTGCCAGACAGACATTAGGAAGATTTATTTACATACAAACCATTTAATTCCTATATATTTACATATCCAACACCTAAAGATCAATTTTTGTATATATAATTCATCATACCTATGCTTTAAAATGTGTGTTTTACTCCTTAGAATTTAAAATAGTAATATTTTTTTATGAGATACAAAAGTTTGGATGGTATAAATGTAAAAAAAATGTAAAGCTTGGGTGTTAAATATGCAAATACATAGGAATTGGGTGGAATTTATGTAAATGCCCATCAAGAAATTGAAGTAACATTGTCATTCTAATATATTTTGTTAACAAATTCAATGCAGTTAGCAGAACTATGGCCAATTGTTGCAATATTAATTGAATTTGGCAACAATCTGATGATGTGCTGACACAATTATCGGTAGAGAATATTACATATTAACGGATTGACCACCCAAACTTCAAATTTTACATTTCAACCATCCGAAAATCACACTATTTCCAAATTACTTAATTTCTTAGGATTTCTTTGTGGAATCATTGTTTCTATTTTATAATTTTGTATTTAAGGTTGATTAATAATAAGTTAATTAGAAAATAAACAAAGTTTAATTGGGTATTTCTAGCACTTTATAGTATGAAAAATTTTTGAAAAATAGGACTTTGCAGAGTGCACGAATTTAAATATTCATTGATTATAAGCTGAGTTGCAGTTGAAAAGTTTGCATGCATGAATGATATCTATATTAATTATGAAAATTTCATATATATATATATATATATATATATATATATATATATATATATATATATCTCTTTTCACAGCTTCCACTTNCAAATTGCATCCATGCAGATTATAAAATTACTAAATAGCATTACTATCACTTTTATAAAGTGAAATACTCATTTTCATGCATAGGTTTAAACACCAAAATGTTATATATGTAAATGTGAAAGTTTAGATTTGAGATATGTAAATACATAAGATTTATGTGCTACATATGTAAATTTCCTTTAAGAAAATCCTATTTTAGTTTTAGATAAAAATCTACTTTTTTTTTTTTAAATGATACATAACTGTCTTGCCTTTTTTAAGAAAACATGATCTGAATTTTAGTTATCATAATATCAACTAAAAAATCATATTATTTTATATAATTTTATCACAAAATAGTAATTAAATTAATCAAATTTTATAAGAACTTTATAATAAAAACTTGTTATCCCTCCCTCACTCTCTTGTGGGAGAAAATATTTCGTCCGGACACCGCACGTCTAAAAGGCCAATCACCTGTCGCCATATCGCCAAACACCTCGTTGGCAGACAACGTGATGTCTGGTAGTTGGTCGTCCAGATTCACGCCAGGACTGTGTATTCTAAATACCTATGAAATGTTTGGTTGTATAAATAAAATATAAAGTTTTTATTTTCATATTAACTATTTATATATCATATACTTCTTATAGGTTCACATATTAAATATATAATTATTTATTTCTATTTAAATAATATTTAAAAACTAATTTTATTTTAAAAACACTTGTGAAATAAGTTAACATCTTATAAAGTTGTTATTATTTTCTAAAGATTGTTTAACAGCTATAGTTACATAGCTGTAGGATTTAATTATTATTATTATTATTAAAATATTCATGTAAATATAAATTTAAAATTATTTTATTTTATTTTTAATTGATAATTTTAATTGATTATAAATCTTTATAGCATTATAGCCAATTAAATTACTTAAAAAGAATACTTATCAATTATATAAATATTTATATGTACATATAACTCAATCATTTCAAGTGAAAATGAACTGAATTAGGATGAACAAATATTTATTCATGATAGACTTGTTTATATATTAAGGGTCTGTTTGGGGCAGCTGCAGCTTATTGAATAATCTGCTGATAAGTTGATTAAAATTAAACTGTCGATAAATTAGGTACAGTGGCTATTAAAAATTTTTATTTTCTTGGAAAAGTCAGACCGCAACAAAAAAACTGCCACTTGCACCTAGATAGGTGCAGTGTGAAAACACTGTTTTCAGCGTTTTGAAAACGCATAAGCTGCCAAAACGCAATTTACCCAAACGGGTCAGATGTATTTTCAAAACGTCATCACACCAAATAAGCTGCCCCAAACGGACCCTAAGTGCAAAAATATTATTCATATTCGAGTCATTTGCTTAACGAATAAATCAAATACGAGCTGCTTAACGAACTAAACACAAATTGTTCACAAATAACGAACCATTTTGACAGCTTGGATAAAAGTGAAGAATATATATTTTTGCCACCTTTCACACCCAAGCTTGAGCTTCAAAGAATAAGAATAAAATGCAACCTGCCATCTTTGCTGAACTCGGGTAAATCAAGCAAAGTCAGACAAATGAATCACAGCAGTATCGTTTGAAATTTATATAACATTTCAAGGTTATAAACAGGAGTACTTCACTTTTAATGAGTTAATAATAGTGATCTTTTAAAGTGTTGTTTAAGGTTTGAGTGACAAGCATGTAAAGTGTGCATATGTGAATATATAAGAATAGCGTGGCACGTTGTTAAAAGCTGAACCAAACAAAAAACTTGGGCTTGCATAATCAAGCATATCCAGTTGCTCAAAATTACATAGACCTCAAAAACTCAGCCCCCTTCGATTTAATGAAATGAGAAAGATTAATGGATATACAACCTGATAAAACCAAAATACACAGATAAAAGTTGCAGGTTAATCAAAAGAAGAAAATTAAACTAAAAAATATATATATATAATTTATGAAAATGGATTCAAATATATTCAGTATTTAGAGAGAGTGGAAACATGTATGGACTTCATCTTTCTAGAAGTGAAGCAGTTTTTCTTTACTGCTTCAACATTGTCAAATATTACTTGCTGATGTGTTGTTACAGAACTCGGCCCTCCAAAATTGGGCGACTATCTGTTGTCTGAACCTGCAAAAGCCCTCCCTAACTTTGATATCAGGCTTTCGCTCTTTATCATAATGAAAAAAAAGAATATGGATTGCGGAATCTGCCAGCTTAAGCTTTCTCTACCAGAACAGCAGCTTCAGTAGATCACAAAATGTGATCAGTAAACTTTTTATTACCGCGTGCAAAAATTTTCCTGGGGCGCCACGGTTTTCTCTCTCTCGATGAATGCAACTGCGCCGTCTTGTATATCTATGGTCAAATAATGCAGATAAAAAAAATCTCAGGTCAGACCGGTGGTCTTTGGATTGAAGGATATCTTCGAAAATTCGCTCTACTAGGCCTTTCATGACTAAATTGCCTCAATTCTGGCGGACCCCACCCAAGAATTCCGGCAGAATTGTTTGGCTCGGGCAAACGCGCCCCATTGTTCGTCGCCGCCTGCTGATGAAATTGCTGGTTTTGAACTTGGTTATCCGTGTCAGCTNGACTTTTTATTACCGCGAGCAAAAATTTTCCTGGGGCGCCACGGCTTCTCTCTCTCTCGATGAATGCAACTGCGCCGTCTTGTATATTTATGGTCAAATAATGCAGATAAAAAAAAATTTCAGGTCAGACCGGTGGTCTTTGGATTGAAGGATATCTTCGAAAATTCGCTCTACCAGGCCTTTCATGACTAAATTGCCTCAATTCTGGCGGACCCCACCCGAGAATTCCGGCAGAATTGTTTGGCTCGGGTAAACGCGCCCCATTGTTCGTCGCCGCCTGCTGATGAAATTGCTGGTTTTGAACTTGGTTATCCGCGTCGGCTCTTCGCCGACGTTTCCATGCCTCTGCTTTTGGTGGTGCTTGACTATTGTGGAATGTTTCTGAATGTTGGGACTGAAATTGATGTGGTCTACTCCTCTTGAAAGAAGTGGGCTGACTGGTACCGACGCTCCTGTCGGTGGTTCCCGTGGCTGAACTGGTTAGATAGGAGTGTCCAAGCCCACCTTCACCTTGCTCATTTTTCAGTTTTGAATAGATCTCATGTAATCTTTCTCCGGACAAGTTTGAGAATGTAGACACATAATTCCACAACCTAATATACATTTCTGTAGAGAACAAAAAATATTCGAAGAAATAGTGAAAATAAAGCTCCCAACAGCTAAGAAAAGTTGGTGGATGAAAAACATATCAAACAATTCAAATACTCATCAAAGCTACTATATTCGGCCATGTTTTTTAAAAAAAAAGCAGTTTTGTTTTCTAACAAAATGTGCACGTTCTTGGGACACACTTGGCTGACAGCATATAGAGAATTTATTGTAGCAAGAGATGATTCCATTTTGGGACCTTTCACCCGCGAAAAAGAATTATTGAATCTGTGGAATTAAGAACATGTGTTAGGAGATGAGCTGCTTCCTAAGATTAAAGTAGAGGACCTCCGAATCACAAATGGGAAACAAGTGTTGCAAAAAAGAGCGATTGAAGAACAAATCAATAGTTTGGATTCTACAAGTTGCGCCAAAGCACAAATTTTCTAGCCTTGCACTGGACTGGTTTCGATGGTTAATGGTAGACACAAAGATTAAATGGGTCAAGATTTTAGAAACGAAATTGGCCTGAAAGCTAATCAAATCAACCATGATCAGAATTTTTAGAGATGAGTTTAGGTCAGATATTGTTGGATCTGTTCATTTTTTGACACACCTAAGCTATAGTAAGGCAAGTCTTCTACCTCCATGTGATTTGATCTTTGATATGAATGGCTTTCTCATGTTTGTAAGGAAACATTCATAACTTCCCTCTCTTAGGAGTCTAAATCACTCTAAATGCTAGAATGTTTCGACCAAGTTATTATTCAAGAATGATGGCTTTTAAGTTCATGACCCATTGACGTTGTTTTAGTTGTTTTGTTCTTAGTTCTATGTTCCTAGTTAAGACTTAGTGCGAAATATGTCTATTATATGTCAGCCCCTGTAAAAAGTGATTTATTTTCTATTATTTTCATATCAAAGATATTTGGTTTATTGTTGCATTTTCACCACCTCAAGTCATGTCACTGATTTCATAGTTCATTTGTTTCATATTCCTTGTTTTAGCACATGGCAGCCTTGTTCACTTTTCAGCCACAATTCAGCCATTGTTCAAAAGTTAATGTTATTATTATTGTTTACTAGCTTCCCTAGTTGATTATGCATTGTAGCTAGTTTTGTACTGTTATCAATTTATTACGTTGTAGGATTTCTCTCTTTACATAACATGTCAATTTGCTCAGTATGGCAATTCAAAGTTGTAATTTTCGGGTTCCACTTTTGAGATTGTTTCCTTTCACAGGACTTGGCTGTATTTCGATTGATTCTACATGGAATCTTTCCATATATGAATAGTATGATTACAGTTATTGAATTCCTTTCTTTCTCAACAGTATACTAAAGATAGAGGCGTGGTTAAATGAAACTTGTAAAATTATCTTGAGAGAATCTAAGTGGTTACTTATTTTAGATCTTTTGGCCTAAAAATAAGTACCTCTATGGTATGCAAGAAAATGCAATGATTAAATTGCTGAATAAAATTGATGTTTACTCCCAATTCTTCTGAAGTGGATGTAGATTCTGCAAGCACTTCTCAAATTTTGACAACCTTTGGGGGATAATTTTTTCTGGTACTATCGTGAAGCCCATATCTTCAAATTGACAATAATTATCTTTCATTTAAATTGTTTAGTGATTAATTTGCACGCATGATTTGGACAATTTAGAAAAATATCAATTTCCATTTTATGGTGTGAATCTTAATCGTTGCAAAATTTTATATTTATTCTCAAAATTCATGTGAAAATTTAGTTTGGGGACTTCAAATTATCACTGGAAGGTAAACTATGTGCATTGATGTTGTTCTAGTTGTTTTATATATTGGTTTTCAACTCTAGTTAATTTATGTATACACCTATGATGTTTACTTACCATAAGGAGGAGTTGTGTTCTTTAAAGATTTTTTATTATTTCAATAGGTTTGATTTTAGTACAATTCATTTCAATTCCACTCCCCCAACGCAAACCCCTCTCAAAGAGAGAGAGAGAGAGAGAGAGTTTTCTTTTCACTCACAATTCAACCAATCTTTGCAAGGCAATCTTCCATTATATTTTCATTTACCTAATTCTATTTTTAAAATTCTATCAATATTAAACATCTAGTGCAGAAAAATAGAACAGAAACTTAAAAGTAAATAAAAATAGAACAGAAACTTACTAGATTGTTTATATGATAATTCATGCTGTTGAACAATCTTGTCAATCTTTCTACCCAAAAGTTGTAAATATTTTCTAATTCTTGCGAGAACCTGAAAAGAACAATCATAAAACCGCAAGTTACACCATTTCATTTGAGCAAAACAAAGCTTGATAAAAAGAAGACAAAGTTAGGAACAACCTTTTCTTTTGGAAGATTTAAACTAGTTGTTTGCAACCTTTCCAGGCGCCTTAGAGTTTGAACTTCCTCTTCCATGACATCTGCGCACCATTCCATCCATTTTTCTTCTTTGAACTGTTGGTACCGTTCTTGCTCGGACTCTGACAATTCGCCTTCTTCCTTGACTGTTGGTTCAACTTTCCGGCGTTTCTGATGTGGCATTTTATTTGCCCGAGAACGGGATCCAGGTGAAATGTCTTTCCAGCTCTCTTTCCAGCTCACATCCTTCAGCTGTTTTGTTTTCATTGTATTTTCTTCTATTTTGGAAACTTTGCGGGACCCCTTAGCTTTTGAAATCTTACCATTAATATTTGCAAACTCCTGGGAAAGTTAATAATGTTATTCATCGATACAATTGATTAAAAAATGGGAAATTTATTCATACATCCTTGACATCAAACATCAACAATGGACTTGATCTTCTAACAAA
>JXCR01139405.1:152895-181107 GCA_002079205.1 Phalaenopsis hybrid cultivar
CGCACACACACACACAGATATATATATATATATATATATATATATATATATATATATATATATATATATATATATATATATATATATATATATCTGTTTGTGTAGCTGAACAAATGCACTATTCATCCAATTGGAATTCCACTTAATTTCCATGCAGTGGTTGAAATGGAAAACAATGGTAGAGATTTTTTGAAAGAAGAATAGGTATAAATAAAAGTTACTTATAAATAAATAAAAAACCTAAGCTAACTACTAAACATTTATCCTATTCCATCATCTTGAATTCCACCCAGAGAGTTGGAACCGTGGATGGGCTCATAACCAAAATGAGAAATGGAATAGCAATAAGTTTTAAGGTAAAATTCATTTTTTTGTGATTTCTCCAATGCAACATTTTCAAGATTGGAAGGATTTAATGTTTTTATAAGGAAAGTCATTTTGAAGTAAAAAATTATTTTGAGGATTTTTTTCCTAACCTTGGATTTGAATAAACCCTGGTTAGATTAAGGAAAATCTTGTTAGCATAAACGAAATCTACATCAAGGGAAAACTACTCCAAAGTTTTCTCATTTATACATCGAGAGGCTAAAGGTAAGGAGTAGACTTTTCCCAAGCAATCAGTACAGCAAGAATTTATTGCTATCCTCTGACACAAATATTTGAACATGCAAACTATAGGTTAAAGGTGTTCAATTAAGGAAAGCATGAACAAAGAGATATGAAACCTTTCGCAAGAAGAAACAAGTACTCGGTTATTATAAACCTTAAAAACAGCCTAGTTTTAAGAAACAGTACATAAGTCAAACATGCAGAGCAGAAAATTTGATATCTGAGATAAACAAGCATCACTATCCACAAATCGCACAATCAATCAACTAAGAACTACTGTAGCATTTTGGACTAGCATTAGCAGGAATGTAATTTCAGTTAAAGTTCAGGGAGCTGATATATTAATCAAAAGCTAGAAGTAGAGCATAGCATTTAAATGTAGGCATAACTTATAGTGTAGAAAGCCTAAAAAAGTATATTTTATATGAATTTACGTTAGCCAGGCATAAAATACATATCAAACCAAAACACGATATTGACATCCCATGGCATTTCAAGCAAGCACGTGCTGACAAAGCCAACTTGAAAGACTAAAATTCTGGAATGGAGACTGATTAGATGGATATTATCGTGGGGTAAGGAAGGTTTACCTTTTGGAGAAGAGCACTAGCACGGTTATCTAAGTTCGGAGCACGAGGCAAGAATGTCTCCCTTTCCCCAAGGTTTGCGGGAGCAATTTTCCTCGCCAGACCAAGCTTAGGATCTAATCTAATCTTTTCCCAGTTTCCAAATCCATGATAGTGCACGCCAAGAAGTAATCGTGCATCATCAACTAATGTTGAAACCAGAAAATTATACTTAACTAAATATATCACGATGCCAAAGAAGAAAATAGACAATAATAGACAACTACCTGAATTCCATCCACAGCTTTTGGACCACTGCGGGCTTTTATGTTGTGTAATCAGACGAAATTGAGCAACTGGATCTTTGTATTGTTTTATGCGTTTTGCTAAAAGCTGAAGCTCTTCCACACGATTTAGTATTTCATATGCCTTGACAGCGACACCAAAAAAATCTAATATGGTTCCCTGTAAAAACAAACAATAAATTGTATATAGGCACAAATGATGAAACAGGACAAACATAATAATATGTAGAAAAGAAAAAAAAAAGGTCCATTTAAATAAAATACAACCAACCTTGACATCCAAGTTTCCTTCTTTGACTGCTTCTCGGCAGCCATCTATTAACAAATCAAATAGCTCTATTTGGGCTTCAAAAGAAGCTGACTCGACTACACCACCAACATCAGCCACCATTAAGCCAACCTGGCTCTGAATTCCAAATTTCTTAACCTAACAAAAAAACAGAAGGTAACAAGATAAACAAGCAAATCCTTGAAGCCACAAAACGATTGAACCTCAAGCACAATGCATAGTAAACTTCTATGAAAGTTCATTGATGAGCTTTAAAAAAAACGTTGAATTGGCTTCTGATACTTGATAGATACCAAAGACAACATAGAAACATTATTTGTCTTCAGAAATTACAAAAACTTATCGCAGAAGCTGAAACAGTCATCAAACTTGTTTGTTTCATTCTTCTGCTCATAAAAACAGAAAATCTAGCCCACGACAACAAGTAGATCCAAAATTTTCATAAATGAATAACTAGTTACATTATAAACCTGACAGAAATTTAATAATATGACAATGTGAAGGGCAAATTCTTTGATGTCATAAATAAAGAAATTGAAAATAAAAAATAAATTACCGCACGGGCAAAATGCGAAGCATCTTTCTTGGTTAAGTTCCCATAAGACCATGCTCTTACTTGAGCAACAGCACCATCAATCATTGGGAACATGCAGGTTGGAGCATCTGTAGCTTTCGCAGAACGCTTTAGATTTCTATCTCGAGACTGAGGGACTCTCTTTTTCTGCTTGGCATTGATCTCAGGTCGAATAGGTTCAACATAGCTTTTAGTGTTTCTTGCAGCACGAGGTGCCAATGATTCCTGCAGAATGAGTAATAGATGTTTTTAGACCATTGCATCATTTCCTTGATAACATATGGCAACAGAGATGGTTAAAACTAAATTGAATCCCTTCTAGAAAATTGTTCAAAAGTTGTGATACTTCCAAGTAGTACAAAATGCCAAGAAAATCTTGAAATTATATTCAGGTTATGCAATGAATAAGTGAAGCAACATTCATACATTAGCCTGGTCGACAGCTTCCGGTTGTATCAAACGACTCCAAAATGAGCCGTCATCCTCGGCACTGCAAAAGTTTGCAACCTAGAGTGCAGCAAACCAGAAAAGGTGCTAAATAGGTTAAAGAGGGGAAACACATCTTAAAAACATGTATATACAACTAAATAGAAATTTGACCTTAAAGGCACTTAGCAGCTCATTTCCTGTCTCCCCATCGTCTCCCTTGGACTCAACTTTCTCAGCTCTTTCAAGAATTTCATCAATATCCAAACTTAAAAGCCTCTTCTTGTTCTCTTCATCATTCTTCTCTTCCTTAAATAGTTCTTCCGCTCCAAACTTTAGTATTGCAGAGAGCTCATTCTGCAAGTGAACAAGGCGTTTCAAAAAGCAATTGTTATGCATACGTGGCTAGTAATCAAGCACTAAAAGACCATTAAGCAAAAGGTTAACAGCATTACTCTAAGTATCAAATTTACCTTGTCAAATAAAGAACTTCCTTTCTTAGATTCTTTCTTTTCCAGCCGACCCTCAGCATTTAACTTTTGAATAACCAAATGATCAAGGACCTGAAAGTTCAGACCAAAGAAATAAACAAGTTGTAAACATAGAGCATCAACAACTCTCACACACATAGTAAAGGAAGGAGAAAGTTTCAGAATTCTATATACCATTTTTTTCTTAGCGCGCTCCAAAATTTCCTCTTCAACACTTCTACTTGTAACAAAACGGTAAATGTTTACAACCTCTTGCTGTCCAATTCTATGAGCTCTACTCATTGCCTAAAAAAATCATACTAAAAATTTTCAGAAAGGGGACAAATGTTAAGGTTAGATGAACGGACTGCATCAAAAAAGTTATCTAAACAAAGAGTAGCTATAAGCTTCTACTTGTAATCAATGGAAAACCTATTCAATGAGAAAGCTAGTGGTAAATAGATTCCTCCTACTTCAAACCTGCAAGTCATTCTGGGGATTCCAGTCCGAGTCGAAAATAATAACAGTATCTGCAGTAGCAAGATTTATGCCCAGCCCACCAGCACGTGTAGACAGAAGGAAACAAAAATCCTCACTTCCAGGTGCATTAAAATGCTCCATGGCCTGGTGTCTGAGATCAGCCCTAGTGCTACCATCAAGCCTTTGGAACTGAAAACCTCGAAGTGCTAAATATTCGGCAAGTATGTCCAACATCCTAACCATCTGTAAATCCAAAGGATAAGATAACAGAATGATTCTTCATTTTGATTTCCCTTGCAAAACTTTTCATGAAGAAAGCGTATTCTGACAAAGAATATTTAGAATGAAAAAGAGGACATGAGAACAATGACTTTGAGGACCTACATAGCATCTCTACGCAACAGCATAACATAACTAGGAAGAACAGCTAACTTCCTGAGTGCTAAAAAGCAGAAAACTACAATACTCAACATTATAGCAATAAAAAATTTCCTTGGAATAGATGTTCTTGTATTTCACAGCATAAAACAACAAGTTACACGTGGGTCTTAGTTAATAAGTGGATTCAATTAGAGTAATTCTCAATTATTAAAAAAACATATTACATCAGTAAAAGTGCAAGGGATTGCAAAACCTAAATCTATGAACAAATGTATAAAGTTCATTTCAAACACTAGGAACTATGAACTAACAACTAGTTCAAAAGAAGAAGAGCATACAAAAGGTTTATCCGTGGCTGCCAAAAAAGAAAAATGGAATAGGTAAACCTACTATTTAACTTACACAACAACTTAAGCATCTATGAAAAGAAAAAATGCTACGTGTTAAATTTTAAAAAATGGCCATTGAAGGGCAATTCTCTTGTGGCTGCAAATTCAAAGAATGAAAAGAATTAAGCTACAAATGGCCGATCAATGTCCAGTGAAGTAAAAGAGAATGTTTCACTTGGGGAATTCAAATTATATAATGAAGAAATAATATACTAGCCTTGGATGATCAATCTAAATCTAGTATCTAAAGAGAAAAAAATACCTGAGAGAAAATAAGAACACGGTGATTCGTTTCTCGAAGACGAGTCAACAATTTATCAAGGATTACTAGCTTCCCACTGCTCAAAACAATGCGCTCAACTTTATTGCTATCACTAGCATTGTCTCCACCATAACCATGATCAGCGCTCTCAAATAAGAAAGGATGATTGCAACATTTTTTCAGTTCCACAACAATGTTTAAGAGCGACACCTGAAGGTGATAAGTTTAGCATCAGTATCTTATATCAACAACCTATCAAAGAAAACATTTATATAAATTGAGACTTATAAATATTCTTTTTAAAGCCAATGAAATCTGAGGTTTAGCACATTAAGAAATCAATCATGAACTTAAAGCAAACAACAAGTATTAATGGAAATGGGAAATGTTATATTTTCACTTAAGCTCATTTATTTTACCCATCATGATGTTGTAATTCATAATAAAGTGTGAATTATTCTTCATACATATTATTTCGATCTTAACTAACAAAACTTTTTGTAAGCCTCATTAAATGCCCATAATTATCTTAATTAAAATCCTTATTAATCATAATTAAAATTTTATTACTGAGAGCAATAAAGTATTTAATTAATTATCCCATGGCTAATTACCCAAACTAACTAGTAATGAAAATTAATATATTAATAAATCTTTCAATTAATCCTCGGCTAATCCAAGTAAATAATTAATTATTGATTGTTAGTTAATTATGTATTTATTTATAATTTGAGGTTGATCAAATTAAAAATATAAATGAGCTCAGTTAAAACCTTAATTAATCTAAAATATTCCAAATGGCTCATTGTATATTATTAATAATAATTAATTTAGTAATTAATCATTTATTATATAATTGATTTTTTATAAATTTTTACTTAACAAAATTTTATTTCTTTATTTTTTTTTTACGTTTTTGACTAGAGCTGTCATTAGCCATTGTTTGGCCTCCATAAGCAAGCATAACAACAAAGATAAGCTTCAAGTAAGTTGGACCTAGCTTCAGAAAATAATTTTTTTGTCATTCTGCATTCAAGTAACATAATGCCGAGCATAACTGCAAACCAAATAGGCCGTTGATAATTTTGGGAAATCTCACGAAAAATTTCATTGTTAAATAACCTTCTAAATTAAATTAACAAAAAAAAAAACTAAGATAAGCTAACTATAAATGCTCCCAGAGTTTTGTAATCATTTTATACTAGAATAGCTGAATAGCACAACAGTTTGTTAAATCTTAAGTTAAGAAATATTTTTAGTCAACTATAAGTTCAATTTATATTCAATTATCAATGCATAAATTCTTGCATTACCTCTAAATATTAATAATATAAAATTAATTAGTGGTTCAGTGTAGAACAAAAATTAATCTAGGGATTTAAGTAATTCCATTTCCTTTGTTTTAAACAAAATAGATGGATAATAGAGCAAAATGAGAAATTTTAGAACTAAATTATTAAGGAATTAAACCATTTGTTTGTGTAACTTGTATGGTATGATTGACCTATATTGTGCACTCTGGGTTTCATAAATATTGAGATGGTTGGGATCAAAATTGACCTTTAGGATGACTTTACATTATAGTTTGGCACCACACTAATATTATTTAACAGAACTATTTTATAGAAATATTAATGGTGAGAATAAGCTTTCAAAATCAGAACTACAAGTGTGTGATAGCTGCCAAAAAGTGGATGCCTACTTTTTAGAAGAAGAAAAAGTCTATAATATTCACAACAACTTAAAAAAACAATATTTTTACTACACTAGTTTCACAACAAATTTTACAAATGAAACTGTGCCAAGCAAACAGAAGTTCCTTTGAACTGTTTAAGATACACAGTTCCAGGCTTAAAACTACAATAAAGTGTCTTTCCACATAACATTATGGATATATATGTTCAACAGACTAGGTAGTTTACTCTACTATAGCATGATGTACAACTCGACATACATATATCACTACTTAAAATACTTGTGCATATAGAGTTGCACGTATTTAGTTATTGCCCATTGAACATTTATTATAAGCATGATAATAAGCAATCATAACTTCCATAGACTCACTGCATTCTAAAAGTTGCATAATGCATAAGATTTATACAATCATTGCAATCTAAATAACAAATATATTCAAATAGCATCTTATTATTGTTTGGTGCATAAGCATGGATCAACATGGCCTATCACATGCCAAGGTTAGTAAGTTTATAGTTGAACCTATGAGTTCAGCTACGAGGTCACTACATTACTACTAGTTCTTCAACTCGGAACTCATGTAAATTGTTATTGTAAAATGCTACTATCCACATGAAATTCCCATTCATTGACATTTAAGTTATATTAATAGTATTTGTATAATGCTTCATTTCCTAGACCATTATTGAAATTCATTTAAGTCATCAATAATGCAAGATACTCATCTAATAACTAATATGCACTATTTGCATTGGTTATAGTTAAGGTTCCCTTACACATGATATGTCAAATTATTGCTTGTATCAAGTATTAAAGATGTTTTTATCGATGAAGTTTTCTTAATGCACATTAGTTTACCTTTAATGTTACTTGAAATATTAAGCTTCGTACAACCACATAAATTTAGTCTCACCCCTTTATATGAATTTGTTTCTTAAAAAAGAATAATAAGGTGCTGAAGGAAGAGTTAACTTTAAGACGAACTAAGTAAATATGTACATTTTTTATTAGAATAATGTGAGGTTTGGCTCCCTACAATGAAGAATGACTGAAATTAAGACTTTATTTATTCTAGTGGATATAACTATAGAAGATCAAATTTTCTCACCATATGAGGAAAATACATATTCTGAATAGTTCTTTTCTTCAGATATCTACCATCTTAGCTACTCTTTCACCAATATTGTAATCTATATAACCTAAAAAAATACTAAATAGATAGACTTTCACAATTTTTATAATAATTTAACCATTCATCAATCATTGGACCAATAAGAATGATAAAATGACATTAATAAACACTTATAAAAGTTTAGATTTGTTCATGCATCATTCCCACACACCCACTGTATGGGCCAAATTAGTCCCAAAACATATTTCTCGAATTTAGTCCCTCAACTATACAAAATTGATAAAAAATGATTGTAGCATGTAATATACAAATATATATTGTGGAACACTAACAATGTACATTCGATAAGTAGCCAAAACTTTTAAAAACATGAGGCAAAGCATGACATTTATTTTCTTTCCATATAGCCCATCTTAAAATGTGATTTCTACCACTCAGTTGAGCTAGCAGAGGCTTCTATTTTGCCCAACACAGCACATCAAACATGACTGATCTAATTATAGTTTGGTAATATTTACCTTCAATCTTCCATGATACTTTCATTGCATAATCAATATGAACATTTATGCATATTCAATATTAATTTTAAACAGTACAGATTATTTCCACATCTTTGTTGCTAGATCAAGCTATTATGACACAGAAAACCTGATGGCAAGTTGAAAACATACTTGTAAATTATCTGGAGATTGTCTTATGTGGCATAAGCATTCACGTGCAAAGAAATAAAAAAATAACTAATCAGTCAAAGACCATGGAAAATTACCTGATTTCCACGAACTCCTTTATTGAGACTATGAAAGTTACGCTCCAAAATCCATTTGTAATACCTAATTTAAAATAGATACGAGAATGAGACAAACATTAAGAAAAATTTGTGGAAAACACTGCAATTTAATGAAAATCTAACTGTTTCTGAAGAGGAGACATTTCCACTCGAAGGATGCGCTCAATTTTGGGGGGCAAAGATTTCTCCACATCCTTTATAACTCTACGTAGAATGTGTGGCCTCAGTTCCTTGTGAAGATTAGCTAGCTAAAGGCAAATTCAGATCACTTCAGAACAAAGTAAAAATGCAGATAAAAAATTCAAATGCTTCTAACAAACTATTTAACAGCAAATGCAACTCTTAACAAAATCAATTATGAAAAAGGATTTAGCAAGCCAATCAGTGATGGTTGAAATAAAGCCAATATGATAATTACGACATGAATGCCAACATGGAGAATAAAATAGAAGGAGCACAAATGCAAGGTAAATGATAATTATGAAAGTTAAACACTGTACCTCAATTTCATTGAATGAGCTTAGATTCTTGTATTTTTCAATAAAATCCTCTTTGCTGCTGAACTTGCCAGGATCAAGGAAATGTAAAAGAGCCCTGTCAACAGTTAAATAAGTTTGCATGAAATGCCTGGGTTTCAAATATGTCTTCTCTAGAAGTAGAATATTGCATGCATACAACGGTTTCTTCTCTATACTACAATAGACAAGGTTTGATCAAGTCAAATTGCCAACATCTCATCCTACTATTTTGTTCAAACCATTGAGCAAGAGAAAATAATCAATAATTTTGATACAGAAAAATTAGCAATTTTGTCAATAAACAGCATGAGATACCCCCCTATATATCCATATTATTCTATATCCTCTCCAGACACTGTTTGTGGAATAGGAATGAGCATGCCAATAAACTATTAATTTCTAATCACCCAAGAAGATGATCCAAGAGTGTGAGGGAGTGCATCAACCCATCAGCAAGATCAACACACATTTCTTACACAAGCAGAATAGCACCATCATCACAAACGATGTCCTCAAGAGCTAGCTCATCTAACACTGAGAGAGAGATCAAGGGAGACCTTTACAGTTCCATCTGCAAAATCTTTTGCAATTCAAGTTAATCGCAGTCACCCCTACAAACAGAGATGCTCCATTTATAATGCAGCATACTGCCAACCATTGGCCAATAGTAGCAATGAGGTGTCAACAACATCAACAAATATCATCTTCTATTTGCCAAACACCACAATAGTAATAGCTCTAACTCCACAACCCCAACTCACTTGTTCCCTCTTCCTTCATTACCCACTCAAAACCCAATTCCAGCTTTCAAATTGTGTTGCCATAACGGCCTTAACTACAAGTTTATGTTCTATCATTCCACGCCCATCTTTTCTACGCCTTCTGTTCCTCAAGAACAAATGAGTGCATTTTCACACATGATTTCTAAACCTAAATACTTTTCCACCAAATTAAAACTCATGACTGGTGAGCCACAAGCTCAGAATCCTTGACCCAATTCAGCAGCTACACTAGAAATATAATTGCATTACTTTTTGCCTAATGAATCCTATATTAAGTTAGGTTTAATTATATATAAATATAAATATATATAACAGATAATAATTGCTTAAATAAATTCTACTATCAATATTTAATTTCATAGTTAGTGAGCCTCATCTCCAGTTGTGATTAGAATATCCATAGTGGCCGTGCAGATCCAGTCCAAGTTGTACATGATGCAAAAAGAATCCAAATAATATACCTTGCATTTCTCATTCTTAGAAATATAATCACAACTTTAAAATGCTTTAGTAAGTGAAACTTCTGGCATTGATTTCGGAAGTAATAAATAAAATTACAATTTCTATTTTAAAATAGGGGCATTTACATACATAACACACAATTCTTTTGAATTTTAATATCTAACACCTAAAGTTTGATTTTTATCTTTATAGCATGCAAATCTTTCACATCACATCAAAAATACCATTATTATCAACTCTTAAAAAATGAAATATGCCTTTTCATTAATAGGTAAAATTGTATAAAAGTAAATATCAAAGTTTAGGTATTAGATATGTAAATACATAAGCATTGTGTGGCATGTATGTAAATCTTCCTTCGGAATAATGAGAAGTTCAAATATTCTATTCGTCCAAGCCAATTTAATAGTGCCAAACGATACAATGAATGAAAACAATTACATGCTTGATGAAGTAAATCTTCATCAATATTTCAAATGAAAATTTCAGATGAAGAAGCACACCATAGCTCCTCAACACTGTTTTGCAAAGGAGTGCCAGTAACAAGAAGCTTGTTCTTCGTACTAAATTCCTGCAACACCAAATAGATCGACTAAGATTATCTTGAAATAAACAAAAAAAAAAACTATACTTCCGATTGTTAGTAAAGTGTTGGAAAGAAAAAAAATAAAAGTGTTAAAAGAAAAATATTATAGTAAGCATACCGACAAAGTAGTGTACAATGACGCCTCACTGTTCTTGAGCCTGTGAGCCTCATCAACCATTAGATAGTTCCATCTGATTTTAGAAAGCACGGCTTTGTCTTTCAATAGAACTTCATATGTCGTCAACAATGTATTGAATTTTATGTGTCTGCTACTGTCGGAGTTATTATGAAATTCATACTGTTGACAAACCTGCTCTTTGAAAAAATATTTGTTTTATTATTAACACTATGCAGACTTTCTTGACTCACAATTGCAAATATAAGAGAAACATAAATTGGTAGAAGAGTATAACAACAAGCCTTTATCTGGCTACATGAATCATTTTTTTCCATTGTCTCCAATTGAAAGTTGTATTTTCATTTAATTCTAATAAATTAAGATCACTTTTTATAAAACACATCCAAGTCTTTTTAGGTCTACCTCTGCCTTTTTTAATATAAGTCTAAAAGATCTACTCTCCTGATTGGGGTATCATATGGTCGACATTTAATGTGACCAAACCATCTAAGAAGACTCTCTAATCTAACTTGGTAGAAGAATTTTCAGCCAAAATCCTAAACTATCCTTCAAATTAAAATCAAATGCACAAAAAAATACTGATCATAGCAGTATTAAAACATGTAGGCATACAAAAGTGCATGACTACATGAACTTGTAAAATTAGCAAAAATTCTGTTTTAAATATGGCAAAATCTGGAAAATTTCCAATCATCTTCAGAATTCGATGCAAACAAATTTTAATTATCAAATAAAGTACATCAGTTTCACAGAACAGCTCATGAACTGGCAAAAATCGCCAGCAACAGAAACCTTTTAAGTTCTTAGATAGTTGAGTTGAAACCATAAAATTCTTATCATCCTCCATTTTTAAAACTCTGGATGACATGAAACACTTCAGAGCTTGGTGCAACAGCTTTGTTTCCAAGTTCATGCCTGTTGCCTTGAATATCATAGGAGTTTGGATCAAGAAAAAGCCCTGCGTCCCTTCTCAGACCCCACAATGGTTGGAATGCTTTTGCACTTGTTAAGCTCTTTTTACCTGACACAGTTCTCAGTGCTTTGATATTAAATCCTATCATAGAAGATGGGAAAATCGAACTACACCAACATGTCAAAGAACAGACAAATAGCTTGATCTCACTTATAGACACAAAAAAAGTGAAACACAGCAGATGGATGAGCTTAAAAGATTCAGTGTAGCTGCGTGCTCTTCCACGAAGGAGATGTGTGTCTCGAAGCATGCTTAGCATGTGCCTCACATAATGGTACATATGATTTTATGTGAAAAAATATATAAAAATTTTCCAAAAACAACAAGATCTGTTTGGGGCAGCTGCACTTGTTTGAAGAAACAATTGTGAAACTGTTGTAGAAGAAAACTGCAGTTCAAAAAGCTGCGGTGACTATTATATTAAAAAAAAAAGATCAGATCGCAGCTCTCTAGCAGGTAGCGAGGTATGGTGGGAAAACAAATTTTTTAGCAACAATTTTTTTTGAGAAAACAAATAAAACGGAGTTTTGCCAAACAGAAAAAACTAAACTACGACACTGCACCGCAACTACAAACGCAATGTCTATGCATTTCACTAAAGGACAAGAAGATTCAACTTTGGGGAAAGGAAATTGAATCAACTAAATAGGAATCCCAAGATTCGATTCACTTAGAATAAACAAATAATCTAGCTCATTTGCCCAGCAACAAGGCCAAAACAAGCTAAATGAAGGCAAAGGCTTATTTGAATGAGGACATCAACACTGAATAAATTCCCAAGGAAAGACAAAAAGAAAGAGAAAACTAGCTGAACTATATTGTCACGTTTAATTTTTACCAAAGGCTAATCCAATGCTTGCTATGTTCATCCAAGTCAATATTATCCAGCAATATTAAGCTTAAAGCCCGGTATCAACAAACAAAAAATAGAAATAAGGGCTTTTATACGTCTTAAAAATTAACTAATCATCAAGAGCGTACAAACTCTAATAACCTGTGGTGAATAAAACAAGAACGGCTTTTCAAGTAGTAACTAAGCCTTCGAAGAAAATGAACCGTTGAAAGCGGACACAGTTTTCAAAATGGTCCCTAAGGATATACACCAATATTCCACTATATTTATAAAGAAAACCAACATTCCTTCCACACCACAATGCAACTAGAAGCCAAATTTCGCATATGATTAGTTTATAGTCAAATATTGGAAGTCAGTTTGCACCTACAAAAATAGAGAGTAATTGGAATGTAAGCAAGCATGAACCAAGTAAATGACATAGAAAAAGCACGACTAACCTCTCTGCTAGCACGATTTCCAACATATACAACTATATTCATTTCAGGAAGCCACTTTTTAAATTCCTTTGCCCAATTAGATAAAGTTGAAAGAGGAACAACAACAAGAAAAGGGCCATGAATTTGTTGAGCATACTGTAACAGCATGAAACAAGAAAAATATGCATAAATAAAAACAAAAATAAAAAAGAAAATAAGAAAAGTAAGCAATATCAAGAAGCCCACCTGAAGAAAGCCTAACATAGAAACTGACTGCACTGTTTTACCAAGACCCATTTCATCAGCTAAAATGACATTTGTATCATTTCTCCAACTGTGTTAAGATAAAAATGGGGGCATTAAGAAGCATACAATGAAGAATGTCCCTCATCAGCACAAACTAAAACAGAAACAAGCCTGACAAAGCAAGGATGTATAAATTGAAACCAGGTCTACCAAGGTTTGCTAGAAATTCTACATAGGTCTCTTAGTTTTGGAAGGTGCATAAAACGTAATTTACAGTCCATTGTCATCTAAGCTTGAAATAAAGACATCGACATTGTACTTGTTAATAAAAATGTCTAAAGAATGTTTGATGAGTGGAAAACAATTTTAAAACTTTTTGCAAACAAAACCATCAAGGGTGGTGCCTTTTGCACTCTTCCTTGCATCTATCAGGAAATAAGTTGAAAATCAACAACCACCGAATCAATCAGTAAGACAAAGGATGCCGACTCCCCTCCACTCCCTTTCTCATAAAACATGCAACAATCTATGTACTAATCAAGTGGGGCATGACACTGTGCTAGAAAGGAGATTATAAACTTCTGGTACACTAGGAGAAACTTTTTATCTTTCCCATATATTATGAAAAATAAATAATAAAAGAGTAAACTCATTTCAAGCTTTGAGTTAAAGATAGCTAACAGACCTATTGTTGCAGCACATGAATTTCATGCACAAGTCAATGACCTGATCACCTCATTATAATTTACTATATAGTAAAGCATATAATACCTATTAACCAGAAAGTTCAATCCCTCGAGCTGATAATCACGTAGCTTGCCTCCTTTCAACCAATCAGGTTGTTCATCAAGCCTCCGTAAACTAGCTGTAAATAAAGAATGATACCCAATTAATAGAGTAATATCTTATAATAGTACATAAATTGCAACATTAAGAAATTAAAGTACAATGATGAGGTGAGGGGGAAATTATGCCAAAAAAAGTAAAAAGTTCAACAAGTGCTCATGTAAAAATGGCAGGGAACAAGGTCAACTATACATGTTGAATGTTACCACATATTTAAAAAGAAGTGAAAAAATTAATAAATTTATCTTCTAACATATTTGTAACCTTCCCTTGATTGACATCCAACGCACAAATGATAAGGTGGGAGAAAGGTTCCTGCCATTGTAACTGCAGTTCTATCTCATATCAGCTCACAGTGGCCCACAATGGAAGAGTGGTGGATTGAGGCGAATTAGGGGCCACTTTAAAAATTATATCCATTGTATTCAGTGGTTTTTTATATTAAAATGCACTGAAGTCCGAAATATTTAGATATTTTTTTATGATAGGATGACATTTATTCATTATTTTTCACCATCGTAACTCTATTTATATGGTCCAATTTTGGCCTACTCAAGCAATGAAGTACTACACCACTTTGCCTCTCTTCCCTTTCACATTTCATTTTTATGCAGTATCAAAGTTAGCTTCTGGCTAATCAATGGCTAGCAATTACAATAGGGTTCCATGGTCAGACATAGATGGTGAAGAGATAGGCTATTTCTCCACCTAACCGAAACGTCTATAATTCGGAATTCTCAATGGAGCACTTACTTCGTCAAATCTTACTCTACAAGATGCAAAGTATTCCTTCCTAACAATTATTCAAGGCAAAAAAAAAATATATTGAATGCATAAAAAGCATCATCTGACAACCGGAAGGGGGCGACCTTCCCTTCCAATGTGGAATACCGACAATACCTTAGTGATATCTTGGTTTATCAATGATATGGCAGAGCACATTAGAACCTTGTACTTAGCTACAATGGGGAAAAAAACAACATAAGAGTATTCAAATCATGAAATTCTTCTTGATTATGTGGAATATGACATCATGCACATGATCTTAAATAAGAAAACATAAGTTTCACCGAACACTTCATCAACATTGGTAAGAACTAGATATTTTTGAGCCAAATAATTGGTGTAAGTAGTGTGCAGATAAATACACCAAACTTGTAGAAAGTACAAGAATTTATGATTTTCCTACAACTCTAAATAAAAATCTAGATGAAATTCAAAAAAAATTTTGGGGATTCTTCCACTAATCAAAATTGCAGCATTTGGTGAGTTTGAAGAATAGAAGGCAAAATAAGATTTTAACTCTTCAAATTACTAAGAACTACCTTCAAATTGAAATGCCCATTCATGTCATTAGAAGTCCGGAGAAAAACTTGGAAAATGACTTGAGAAATTGAAAATGGGTAATTTTTCATATAATTTCTATAAAAAGATTAATCACAGAGTGAATTGTTGTGAATTTTACATAAAGCCAACAAATCATATTCGTCCTACAACTCAAAGACACAAAAGCTTATCAAACTAAAAGCAAATTACTAAAGATGAAATTGGACCTTCCACACAAATCAGCCGCTAATGAGAAGGCTTCCAACTCTTCTCTTATAGCCTAGAAAGGTAATTTTCTGCTTACCCTTACACTGGGCCAGCAACCTATCAAATTGCATGACAAGTTGTGTTCATCAATTCTCATCAATATATTGTACCTTGAAGCATCGAGCGTGAAAAATTATTGATCAGTCTACATCCCATATTGTTGTGATAGAAATCAATAAACTTTAGGCATTGTCTAAATTCTATTTTACAAGTACGATAACAAATGATTGTAAGTTGGAACCACAAAATTGTTTTCCATCTAAATGTCGTGAATCCTATGAGCAAAGATCAGGTAAGAAGATTGCAAGTGCTAACAAGGTTGGAGAACTATACTATTTTCATGAGGAATCTAAATGAGAATAAGGACGCCCTGGCGCCCTTACTATCAACATGGAATTTTCACCTGTTGCCAAGAAAAATCAAATTATATTATGACATTATAAATTGGTAATCTTAATTTTTTTGTACATAAAAATTTTCTTTCCTTACTTTTTTTTTTTAATAAAGAAGCCTTCTTATGTAAAATGTCAACTTAGAAAACACCAAAAGGCTATCTTCAAGCAAGAGCCACATAAAGCGACCATTTTTTTTTACTTGTGCATAGTGATATTGACTGACTCAACTCTAAAAGTTTTTACTCCAATTTGTGATTCATTGTTTTTATTGATGATCAAACACATTTATTAGCTATACTTGCTGGAATAATTTTTTTAAAGCTTCTACAATGAGGTTTGAAAACTGCCAAATACTCTGCTAACGTCCACAATATTTAGGACCTTTTGTTAGCTATTCTTGAAGTTACTTAAATCATAATAGTATTATCCATCAAAACTCTTGCCCGAATATAGCCCAACAAAATTAAATAAATAAATAAATAAATAATCAGGTCTCTTAGAGGTGGAAAGATCAATTATATTCACCGTCAATACCAAAAATTTTATTGCAATGATGCCATTCTCACATTCCTCTATGATATAAATCGACCCCTCACCGATGCACTTCAGTTCAAAAATTCAAACGATTGTTTTTCCAAATGCTTTCTAAACTCTCTTACGTCAATTTTGCCTCTTAAGATTATTGAGTGAATTATCTTTGTCCACGGTCAAGAACTTAATAGGAATAAACTTAATCCCAAAGCTTTCAAATGTATTTTCCCCAAGCATGAAGCAGATCAAAGATTATGTAAATGTTATTTTCTTGAAAAAAAAATATGTACTTTCCTCGAGCAAGATCCCAAAGCTTTCAAATGTATTTTTCTCAAGCATGAAGCAGATCAAAGTTTACGTGAATGTTATTTTCATGCAATATATATATATATATATATATATATATATATATATATATANCACTATCTTGATCTTCCATAACCAACAATGTTGACATTGCGTGACTCATATTTCTCTAAATTTATCCAACAAACATACCTAAAACTCGATCCTACAGAAATACATTAAACTCTGTTGACTCTCAAAAGAAGAATCTATAAAGCATTGAAACTCCTCTATCACTCAAAGTTTGTCATGAAGCATGCATGCACTCAAGAAATTCACAAACTATTTTTTATATAAAATTATTAAAGAATTGCCTATTGCTCTAAGAAACGATGCTATTTCTTGCACTCAACATCCAAAAAAAATTGTGGTGAGACGTTATCATTAATCATCCCCGACGAAAGCTTTGGTCTCCAATTTAGCTAAGATTGAAATCCCAGAAACCTACGTGTGAGACAACTTAAGAAGCCAAATTTGCATATGAAATACAAAACTAAAATTCTTAAACAAAAAGGAACATGGAATGACATTCAAAGAAGCAAAGATGCAATTCTTCTTGGATGTGAATAAGGATTTACATTCAAATATTTGGCAGATGGATATATTGATAGATACAGAGCATGATTGGTCGCTGAACTTAATACTATTCAGGTTCTTCTCTCAACGTAAGTTAGTCTTGACTTGTCAGTTCACCAACTGGATGCAAAAAATAATAATAATAATAAATAAATAATACATTTTTTTAATGGTAAAATGAATGAAAATTTTTGCATGCATCTTCCTTCAAAGGTCAGCAACTCTGGGAAAGCAAATTTAGCATCAAGTTGAAAAACAAATCTATTTACGGCACAAATAATCACGAAGAGCCTAGTTTGAAAAGGTTCACCAAAGTTGTGCATCAATAGGAAATTAAATAGGATCACTATGATCACACTTTGTTCTACAAAAATAAGGATGGTAATTCTAGCATACTAATTGTGTATGATGAAGATATTATTGCTACAAAAAATCATGGTTTCGAATTCAGCATCTTTAAAAAAAAAGATTGGTTTAGAAGTTCACCATCAAAGAACTTGGTCGTTTCAGATACCTTCTCCAAATGAAAATTGCCACAAATAAATATAATATTACTTCAAAGGTCAGTGACTTTGGGAAAGAAGGTTTAGTATGCAAGTTTAAAAAAAATTCCTATTTAAGGCTCAAACAATCAAGAGCCTAGTTGGAGAAGGTTCACCAAAGTTGTGTATCAACAAGGTTTTAAATAGGATCACTATGATCACAGTTTATAGAAACATAAGGATGATAATTCTAACATAATAGCTGTATATAGTGGTGATATTATTGCTGCAAAAAAAATACGGTTTGGAAGTAAGCAACTTACAAAAAAAGGACTAGTTGAGAAGTTCAAAATCAAAGAAATTGGCCCCTTTCAAAAATTTTCCCGAAATGAAAATTGCCAGAAACAAATCTAATATTACTATATTTCAAAGAAAATATGCTCTTGATCATTTAAAAGAAACTAGTTTGGTTAGAAACAAACCAATGAGCACTTCATTTAGCACTGAAAATCCAATCAATAAGAGAAAAAAATATATAAAAAAAAGGTTGTTAAACTTGTCTATTTGTTAGAAACCATACCTGACATTCTTTTTTTTTTTTGTTAGTATATCAAGTCAATTAATGCATGCATCCCATGAAGAACACATGGATGTTGTCACGAGAATATTCAAGTACTTAAAATAAACCTAGAAAGGGGACTTCTTTGTGGAAGGAACCATATCCCATTGGTTAATTAAGAAGATTTTATCTCTAAAGCCATGAGTTTAAGCCACTTTTTGTGATTTATCACTCATCATTCAAGAAAAAGAGGAATCAAGAATAATAGAAGCCTATGATAAAAAATGATCGGGAATGCTCCATAGTTGACAAAAAAAAAAACTATAGTTGGTTGCTACAAGTATCTATGAAATAATTTTATTATGTGGAAACGTAAAAAACTACAATGTCATGACAAGTGTAGAAAAATATGAACTCAGATTAGTGGCTAATAGGATTATTGAATTAATGTTATTGAAGCTTCTTGTGGGAGAATATAATATTATGACAATTAAACTGTTATCAATATAATGCACAACAATAAAGATATGTTTGTTTTATACACTCCCCTCCACCCCATTCAACCCATCCCCCCCCCCNAAATAAACAAGTTTAATTTCTATAATATTTAAATCCAGCTTAAGAAATTGTTGAATATGGCCACATCTTCGAAAAAAGGAGAAAAGATAATAAAATTTTCCTCTGCAAAAAAACTGCCCTTGATAGATATCTAAAGCACAAAATGGCAAGATGGTTTGGCAATTCCTACGGGCATGATAAAGGTAGCAAGCAGTTCTCCATAAAGACATTTTCTTGCAGTTATTTCTCTTGATAGGTCATGGTTTGGCCCTCAATGAAAAGTTGCTGAAATGGGACTAAATAGAGAATATCTTTTAGGTATTCTACCTATTGTATTTAGTGGTATTTAATATTTATGCATATTGCAATATTCAGATTTTCAAATTGAGGTGAATTGATTTCTTCCATTTTTTTCCTCGCCTTCTTTTCTGCGTCTCATTTCAATGCTATATAAGAAAACTCATAGGACCCCAAAAGAAGCGATTCTTTATAAGATTAACGAACAATAAGAGAAGAATCCACTAATCATCATCCTTCACTAAGAAATTAGCAACCAAAAATGTATCTACGCTTGATGAATCATGAAGTATTCTAGGGGGTGCCAATGAATTGACACGGAAAACTTTTATTTGTGTATAGTAGAAAAGTGTTCCGTTAATTCTAAGAAAAGAAAATCACTTAAGCAAAACTGCCAAAAATTCCAAGGGGTCCTAGTGGTTCTTAGAAGCATTAGAACAACCATAGTGATCTGACATGAACAAAACAGATTGTGCATCCATTAGAAGTAAAACGAAAGCCAAGAAGAACTTAATAAAAAGAAAAGCTAAGTTTAAAATCCCCCGAAGTCCAGAGACCATTTTAAGGTGCATCCATTAGAAGTAAAACGAAAG
The DNA here is from genome assembly GCA_002079205.1 of Phalaenopsis hybrid cultivar. NCBI lineage: Eukaryota > Viridiplantae > Streptophyta > Magnoliopsida > Asparagales > Orchidaceae > Phalaenopsis > Phalaenopsis hybrid cultivar. The sequence goes on from JXCR01139405.1 coordinate 173,017, forward strand.
CCAAGAAGAACTTAATAAAAAGAAAAGCTAAGTTTAAAATCCCCCGAAGTCCAGAGACCATTTTAAGGGAAAAAAAAGGCGTAATTAGAGCTTAGCTTACCACCGTCTTAGTGTCTAACAAATATGATACAAGTCTAACCCATATTAGTCCTTGAAAATTAAAACCTTCGTGTAATCAAATAAGTCCTAACAAATAAGTTGCATCATGCTAGCAAGAAGCTTAAAAAAGGAAAGTACTTAACTGTATAATAGCGTCAAATTCAAATAAAGCTAGTACTTCATATTCAAATGTAATAAAAGAAAAATAAAAGTACAAAAACCTCAAGTACACAGCCATTAAATAGGTTATTGTTGAAATTCACATGATAAAAGAATCAAAACATTGAAATCCCTATTCTCATTTGTTTCCTGTTAAGACCACCATTCCATTTTAAAAATGTAATTATCTCTACGGTTTCCTTTTATCTCAATAGTCATGTTGCAATCTATAATGCAAGCACAAAGCAAAATCTAAAATAAATACATTCTGCATCAGACGGTAAGAACCTTTGCTCTTCCTTCTCTGAAAGTCGACCAACTTTCCTTGCACGGTCATGGCCGCTTCACGAGCCTGTTAAAAGAAAAAAAAAATGAAACTGATTAACATTTATCAAATTTCAGGCACAACTGTAATGATACCTTACAAAAAATGAATGTATAAGAAGTTGACAAGTGAAATTTCAACAAAATTAAACTCAATATTACTTTCCAACACCAAAATGTTCAGCAAAGCCTTTATATAAAAACAAAATGTCCAAAAAATTCTCGCATAGCAAACTAAGCACTTAGGCCCTTTACTGGGCTTCTAATAGAACAATGCTGAAAAAGTAAGATATTATGAAATAACCACACTGCAAATGATAAAAAAGAAAAAAAAAAACCACAATGCCAATGAATCTCAGTTATAAAGCTTAAAGGTGAAAAAGCATTTTTTTTTTCTTATACCTTAATTATGTATTGTAAAAACATACAGTTTGAAAAAGATAATCATTACATAGAAAAATAGACTTAATATATTAGCGAAGTGATAAATAAATAAATAAATAAAGCTGTGTATATGTGTGTGTCATTTTCACTTCATTTACATGTTACGCAAGATGTAAACACATGCAAGAAATATACAAGCTCAGCCAATATCAAGTTTCTTTCAAGCGCCAGGTATATCTGTCCAATTAACTAGCTATTACTTCTAGGAGACAACAAGGTTTACTTATAATTCACTGGCCAACAAACACAGCACTTACAGCCACTACTAAGCTGCAGCTTGGGAAACAGATGTATCTTTAAGATTGGGTGCAATGTATATCATTCAAACTCCTAAATTTGAAGGAAAAAGGAGGAATAAGATTAGTTATTTCCTCTCTGCAATTTTAATCTTTTTTCCTCTCATCTATAAGACTCCAATATGAGCAAAAGAAAGTGCACCAAAACCATTCAAGCATCTTTGAACTTCTCTGTTTTTTCCAACTCAACTACTCATATTAAACCAGATTTTCACTCCACTAGCTCCATCCCATCATCCAATCCTCCCAAAAAGTTCCCATCATCCATCGCTCGCCTCATTCCCTTGAAAAGTTCTCATTCACACTAATGTTTGCATTGCTGCCCTTCAACACATTGACCATAAAACATTTTGGCCCAACATTTGCTTAGCTTCCCTTCAAAACTATCACCATAAAACCTTGTTGCGTTTTTGACATTGACCAGATAATGGCATCAACAAATTACAATGGCGATTAAATCAATTGAAGCCCATGACCATGACCGGGTCAGTTTTTAGGCATCTTTATAGCACAAAACCAAAATTTATAAAGTAAAACTTAGCATCTAGGGAAATGAAACTTATTCCAGGTATCACTTATAAAAATAAATGTTACCTTAAATTCATCAATGCTATCTTGAGCAAATGCAATATCTGTATCTTTTTCCCTGAAATATCCAATCATAAGATACCAAATATGTTACAAAAATTGCAGAGATGAAGTGAAACATGTATGAATGCTGCCATACTCCTGCACAAACGATTTGACATTAAATATGCTAACATGCAGAGATTTAGTAAACTGATTAGAAAGGCAGGCATCTCAGTAAAAAAAATCTAAGAGAAAATTAAATCCAAAAGATTGCTCTGACAAGCGTCAATGACATATATGTCAGCTATTCTCTTTTTCAAAATATGAAAAGCTGTTCTATTTTTTCAAAACAAAGGATCATCGTTTTGTTTATTCAGGAAAAATAAATGTGTATTGCAAACAACCAAAAAAGATATTCCTTTGAGAAGCCAACCAAAAAAAAAAAAAGATGGTGCACTAGTTATACCGCAATGTCAAGTGAAAAAAGATATATAATCAGAAACATATTATATAAGCAACTTAGCAAGAAAAAACAGAGTATAATATTCTGCAAATGAAAAAGGGTCCAAAATAATTACTTCCATTATGAAAATGAAACAGACTAATTGTGAATGATAAAATTTAAAAAGTTCTAAAGGTTCAAAAAATAGAATCCCAAAAGAACTTTCCAAATCCAAGCAGGCTGCAAGTGCCTAGTTACGGTGTGTAATATATTTTATCATTTTACAAACACAATCAAACACTGTTGCTTATTAATACACAGATACCAAGTAAATCGCTGCATACATTTACAATCCAAAATGGTAATTGATTATAATAAATATTGCATTTACATTATCCGTCTAGACACGAGTGAATCAAGATTACCAGGTTGATTCAGCATATGGTAAACCTTGCCATTTGACTAAATATTCAGTTACTACATCATCATTTCCAGTTGTGCTGATTTTATAAGCAAAGATTCGCTCCACCTAGTCATAGCAAACCAAGTCCTCTGTCAGAGATAGCATGGAAATAAGGAATGGTTAAAATATTGAGTTACAATAGAATAAAACTAAAAAAGCAGAACCTGACTATACTGCTTGATTAGATCAAGCTCCATTTCTTTGCTAACATCATGAACCTCAGCCTGATACAGAAGAATATGATTTCTTACATTTCTTAAATAATAAAAATAAAAGGACATATTTATTTAGAAAGATAGTTAAATCAAACAAACTAAAGTAAACAGAGTTATGACAAAACATTTTAAGCTCAAAACAAAAGTTAAAAAAATAATTAGCAGAACAGCAGGTCAATAAAACAAAGGCTCAAAGGTATACATGAATCCAACTTTGATTCACGATATGACAAATCTAAAAGGAGCAAAACCACGTCAAAAGTAGGACGAAAGCCAGACAAATTCATGTATAAACAAAGGGAATTAGCCTAGCCAGGAATGACGGCACCATCACATATCTATTGTTTTTCAGATTCCAATAAAACAAGTGGATTTTCTGCAGCTAGGGATGATAACATCATATCTATTAGCTAAAGATAAAAATCCCTAATTGCATAAAAAACATAAATTGAAATTCAAATATATCTGTACAGAATTGAGATCATCCACGTATCAGAATTAAAAAGTAAAATTAAAACTTAAAAAAACAAATATTTAAGTTCTATCATTATTATCCAAACAATTCTACTGAGGAATTTATGGCTCATTGACGTAGTTTATAATTCCATTTTCTTTGCAATAACAAGGAACTTAGTAAGAAAATAGTCTCCAACTCCACATTTTAAATCCTTTTTTTTCAAACTTTCAACCATGAATCTATTACTATTAAAAAAAATCATATGTTTTTATTTCTCATAAATAAACTTAAGTGTATCTCAAGAAGTCATACATAAAAGTAACAAAACACTTCTTTCTACCCATGAATCTATTACATTTAAGAAAATCGTATGTTTTTATTTCTCATAAATAAACTAAAGTATATCTTAATAAGTCATACATAGAAGTAACAAAATACTTCTTTCTACTTTGAAAACCCCTAAAGTTAAAAAATAGCACAGAAATATATATCTAGCAAAGTAAGATTTTTCAGTTCTTTTGAAAAGGCTTCCGTGTTTTTTTAAATTGTACACAAAGGTTGCATTCATAAATGCTATACGACACTAAACTGTTGCAAGCTATGCATGTTAAATATCCATAATTCATATAATCAAGGGTAACATAAATGTAGTTAAGTAGCACCATTATTGTTAATAAGTCTAGGCTTAACTATGTCATCAAAACGACAATCCATCCCTCACAAAGGGTAACATAAACGTAGTTAAAGATAATGCTCCACAATTGACATTAGAACTATACTTTAAAACTAATTTTCTAAAGAAATATGTTTACTGCAACAAGGTAGAGTTATAGGAGAGAGATTTTTTTCCTTCTCTGAGAAACAAAGAAGTAAGAAAAAAAAATTTAAATGGGTGTGAATTAGAAAATTTAAAAAGTAACGGGAGAAGTACAACTTCAATTTTCCCGAAGAACAACGTCCTACATTAGTGAGTTTAACTAACTAAATCCCAGGCAGTCTGTTTTAATATCCATTTTGTAAGGACAGCAAGGTAAAACATAGGAGAAGTGTTGAGCATGCATCAAAAGCATAGAAATGCGCTAAAAATAAATAGAAGAACTGAAAACATAAGTTATTAATCTTCCAAAAAGATTTCAAAGCTAGCGTAAATAAAATTTTAAAGCTGAATTTACTTTGATGTAAAATAAAAGAGACAACTGAATCGAGAAAATTACCATGGTTTAATAAGGGGTTAAAAGCAGATCATACATATGAAGCGATGATGATGATGAAGATGGTGATGGAATATATAGAAAAATTAAGAGGGCAAAGAAATGTGCCTTCGATAATAAATATGAACAAACACAATTAAAACATAAATAATACAAGGTAGCTAAAAGTTTCAAAAAAACAAAATAGAAAAGTAAAACAAAAAAGATACAATAGTTTTGATTGAACTGCGAATTGAATGATATATATATATATATATATATCTTAAATAAATGTAAAAGAGTGAAGTTGAGTTAGACTTGAAAAAGATAGACCAAAGGCTTCAGGAACGGATGAGATACCTAGAATTGAAAAGTTACGGGAGTTGCCAAGTTAAAAATCCTTTGATAAAATATCAGAATACCAAAAAATAGAAGAAAGCATAAAAAATACTTTGTATGATTATCAAATAAATATTAGTTAATTAGGCTTATGATAATTATAAGACATTTCAACATAACTAATAAAACAAGGTAAGGCATAATGAAACATAAAGTTAAGGAGATCACAAAAAGACTAGAGGCTTAACTTGGTTGTAACCTAGAAAGGCCTGTTATGCGGAGATTTTTGCGCAAAATCAATTGAAGAAATAATATAAACATCAACAAAAGGATCATTATACAATTTCATTGATCGTATAAGCCATGTGATCAAATATCACAAGAACTGACTCAATATGCATAAAGGATAAAAAGACTTACCAAGGAATCTAAAAGTTATTCAATATTGATTGCATAGAATGAGGATTGACCAAGTATTTTCCTATTTCAGTTGGATTACATCGGTGATCGGCTTTAAGATTATATCTTTTTGCTTTAATGACGGATGCTCTTACTGGACACTTGCAGGATGATGTACCTTGGTGTATGCTTTTCGCTAATGGTATCCTTCTTGTGGATAAGACTAGAACAAGAGTTCATGAAAAACATGAATTATGGAAGTCTACATTGGAGTCTAAAGACCTTCGTTTGAGTAGATCTAAAACTGAATACATGGAATGTTATTTTAGTAGTAATTGCTCTAGTGGCAGAATTATAACTATGGCTGATCAAATCACTAAAAGGTGTGAACGTTTTAGATATATAGGGTCTATTGTTCAAAGTGATGGTTATATAGATAGGAATGTTATTAGTAGAATTTAGGTTGGTTGGTTGAAGTAGAGTAATACATCAGACCTATTTGTGTGATAGAAAAGTACCGTTTAGCTTTAAAGAAAAAGTTTATAAGAAGGTGGTGAGATCATGCGAAATGTTGGCAATTAAAGAGAAACATAAAACAAAATTAAGTGTTGCTGAGATGAGAATGCTTAGGTGGATGAGTGGCATGACACTTAGGGACAAATGTGAAACGAATCTATTTGTGTATGGGTTGGTGTAGCCCTAGTGGCAGATGAGTGGCAATGCATTATACTATGCCTAAACATAGTATAATGCATTGCATATTGATAATAACTAATAATATGTTACTATTAAATTTATTAAAGAAGTTTTAATTAATCTATTTTTATTTAAATAATATATGATATATCATTTCAGTTATATTCAAACATACTATAAAACATTTAACAAGTTAGTTGTTGAAAAATAAATAAGTTTATTCGTAAACATAAATAAATAATTTAGAGTGTGTTTAAATTTGGTTCATTTAACATTCAAGCTTTTAAAAAATATTCAAACCTACGTATTTAACATTTACTAATGTGAACAAACTTGATCTAGAATTAAATGAGTCAATTTCAAGTTGGTCATTGACTGCATTGGCTCATTTACAGACTAGCTCGGGGTTTATTCGAAGCAGCCCCAATTGTATTTAAAGTGATTGATTTGTTTTACAAAAAATTATTGTTCAAAGTGATAATATCATTTTTTGAAATATAGACAGCATAATTGAAGTTCCTAGATTAAGAAACCAAATAACATAGTTGCATTCTAGAAAGTGATAAGCTTGGTCACGAGAAGCTATTCTAGATATCAATTTTTTTAAATCAATTTCAAAGCCATTAGTTATGGTTTGAAAAGTAAAACAGGTAGAAAATTATCCTAGATAGACCTTTAGTCATGTCCTAGATAGATCTTTACATCAATATAACTTAAGCCAAAATCCAACAAAAATAATAGAACCACAGATAAATCTTGATGACAACAAAGAAAGAGGAGTAAATAAAAGCTCATAATCAGGTGAGGAGATGAAGGGGCTCAATGAGAAACCAGAAAAAAAAAATAATGACCTAGTCAAATGACAGTAATAATAGCTAATGAATAGAGAAAATTGACTAAAGAAAATGTATAGAGGAATAATGAGAGGAAGGTGAAGCCAAGGATGCAAAAGAAAGAGAGACTGAAAGAAGAGATAGTGGAAGAAAGGGGTTCAAGGTTATTGGAAAGTAACGATTAGAGGCGTCGCATGGTTGGTTTAAGGCAACATAACAGAAGCATTATTTTAAATGAATTAAAAAAAAAGACAATGATAAAAGAGGCCAAAATAGATGAAAATAGCAGCAAAAACCAAGAGTTATGAAAAAAATGTTTTTTGTAGTACTAATTGCACTAAAAATGGTTGCTCAATGTATAAAGTGTTCACCAGAGTAGAGGAAGCACTAAAAAAATGTAGTTGTATATTTTGCATTTTATTTTAATTGAAGAATATTTTTAAATTAAAACAAAATTGGTCGCATTAAATTATGTTGGTTGGCAACAATGCTTAGCCTAATGATAAACTACCATTCTATATTATATATTCCATCTTTATTATCATCCATGCTATCTTTGCTATATTGGATTTGTGCCTCCCCATCAATGGTCTATCTTCTTGAATATCCTCTTCATATTCAAAATTTATCATTAAAAAATAGGTGCAAACACTAATATTTACTTAACTTGGTTGCAATGTTATATACCTATTTCTCCAACTCTTTAGGTTTCCTCATATCACCCCACAAATATTATCACCACAAAAAGCCAATCCATTTTCAACCTAAATTAGCACCAATCTCTAAAATGAGGTAAGGCGCCACCTAATAAAATGAAAGCACAAGACAAAAGGCCAAATGGTGCATCCACAAGAGATACACAAGGTTCTACGACCTTGCCACTCCAAGTGCCTAGGCAATCCTTGACTCGTTATTAAATTATTAAAAATACTAATATGTAGGGTTGTAAACAAGCCAAGCGTGTTCATGCTCGTTTAATATTAATCCTGTCAGTGTGTTCTTATTCGACTTGTATTAAGGTTGAAATTGGCTCGTTTAAACTGATAAGAAAAATAAATGTAGAATATTGTATTTGAACTGCAGCAATCCAGTGCAATAGAAGGTTAAGAACAACATGACCACATGTGCTATTGTAATTAAAACTTTATATATATATATATATATA
>JXCR01139405.1:181734-207217 GCA_002079205.1 Phalaenopsis hybrid cultivar
CAAAATGTTCACGAACAAACAACTTTTAACAGCTCTTCTCATATGATGAGAGTTGTAATTGAGACGGTGAAAAACAAGAACATCAATGAAGGCATAGGATAGCAGAGGTACACATGATGAAAAATATGAAGGAGAGTCAAGTGATAGGAGAGAGATGGCAAAAAAAAAAAACAGCCATGAGAAATCCTAGGTTTTATTCGTGCAATAGAAGGGGTAAGATGATTTGGATCAAAGGTATAAAGCTAGATGGGATTGATGCTCTATCCATTGCATGTGATAAATGTACAAAGTCCATCCTAATCTAGGATCACGTCCAAAAAAAAATTTTATCAAGATGACTAGATATCAAAGTAGAGTACAATAGCATTATAATACACAATTTTTTGAGATCATTATGTGGTATTAGACAGAGCTCTATAACAAAACCTAGACTGTTGATAGGTTTTTGAAACAAGTAGCTTTGTATGACTTGTTTGAACATAAAAAATGACTGCATGTGGAGTATGCTAAATAAAGATAGAAAAATAAGAAAAACTAACATCAGCAAGGACAAGAAGTACGTATAAAACTGCATTGTTCAAGGGGCTTTGAACCTCTCCATGGTGGAAAGTTAAAGATAGTGCCACTACGCTATTGCTAATTAACTAAAATTACAATTTTAATTGAGTGTGCCAAATAAGCTTTGCCAATTTCTGCAAAATAAAGACAATGCCAACAAAATAACAGACATTATGCCAATAATAACATATCGGGAATAAGATACTTTTGCAAGCATTGTTTCATAATAGCCACATTGTGTACTCTTAATCCACTCATAACAACCAAGCAATGCATTTCAATTACGTATAATAGAAAAAGGTTAAATACCTCTTCACGTGATAGAAACCTTTTGTTGATTCGTTCTTCATTTGCCTTCTTCATATAATTTAAAACCTTTTTGAATCCAGTTAGCTGATATTCAAGGGTACAGATTGAGTTTAATGAAACAGAAAAATATATCAAAAAAGAAAGAAAGGGGTTACAAGGTTACATAAAAAGAATGAAAATAATCAAGCTTTGCTTGAATTAAGTTCTAATTGCTTACATTTTGGAGATCAGAGAATGGCTTCCATTCACAATGTAAGTATGACTGTCCTTTCCATTTAATATAGAATTCAATGTCATTCCAATGAGGTTCTAATTCGGGCACTGCAGTCAGCACTGCAGGTAAAGTTGATCTATTGTTCTTTGCAGCTTCTTCAGCAATGCCCTTATTTTGGTGCCAGAGTACCCTCTCAATTGAATCCCCATCTTCTTCTTCAGCGTCTTCCTAAAAATTGTGATTATATAAATCACCTATTTGGTGAAATTTTTAGAGGAAGTAAAGGTAAACTGAAATGGGGAATTGCTGAATATGAGGCTTTGAATCAATTTCTTATTAACCAAGGTTGTAAACATTAGATAGAAGGCACGTCATTATTACTTTCAAGAATACTGAGCCTAAAACTGAGAGCAGATAGGAGAAATACTTATCAATACACACCTTTTGGGGCTTGTTTTGCTTTTCTTCATCAATATCCTCACTTTCCTCACTTTCAACATAAGAAACCTTTCTCACTGACCTAACAGAATGTCGAACCTCATTTCTAGGAGAGCTCATACTAGCTGTTGTGGTAAATCCTCCACCAATCTTTTTATTACGTGACTGAGTTGCTCTCTTTATTTTTTGACCAAAGTATCCATCACTATCCTCATCAGATTCTTCTTCAAAAGATTCAGCTTCTTCTGAAAAAGCTCTCCCCCTTTTCCGTTTATTGTATTGATTGGATTTGTATTCTTTAGTTGCCCTTGAACTTTGTCCCGTTTTTCTGCTTGCTCTTTGTCGTTTGATACTTGTGCATTCTATATCATCTTCATCTGAGAGATCAAAGTCATCATCTTCATCTGCATCATCATCCTCAAAATCATCACTCTCTGACAATTTAACCTGCATTTAATGAGGGAATATTTAGCAGCTTGAAATTTGTAATAGAGTAAATATAGTTTAAATAATAATAAAAAAACCATTGAACAAATTGAGATGCAAAGTAAAAACAAAATCTTTAAAAGGGCATTGAATTTTTTCCAAAAGCAAAAAGAACATGATCCATTCATTACTTACATTTTGAAATAGAGATTTAATCAATCAGCAAGATAGGAGAGATGATTACCGTGCAGTCAACTGATGGAAGAAGGCAGAAATATATGAACAGCATGGTAAGGCATTGAAACAACTAATAGGCTTACCACGAATAAACAATCTGCTTTAAATGCTCTCAAAATAAAAAATGTGATGCATTTGTAAAGTCCAACCATGATTTCTAGAAAATGCATGCATAAAGCTTAGGTTAAAACATAAGAAACAGAGCATGAAAAATAAAATGCAAAAATCTGATAGCAAGAATGTAACAAATAAAAAAGGGCAACGAAAATGAGCAATTGTGATGTAGTCAAATAATCTACCAAAACCCTAAAGTGCTCGTAATTAAAACATGATATCATTCATCAACCTTGCTCCTTGTGTGCCTACTTGCTTCATCAAAATCAGGCTCAAAATCAACATCATCAGGATCGTCTTCTGCAATAAGAAAGAAACAAGTTATCAAACATTTATCAATGAGAAAAGAAACGAACAATGCCAGTGCAAATAAAGGAAACATGAGCATTTTGTGGACGAAACCAAAATGATTATCTTTAAGTGCTAAAATAAGGATAAAAAACAAACCATCTCCTTCATTTTCTTCATCCTCTTCTTTATAATCCTCATCTTCATCATATTCATCATATCTTGCAGCTTTTAAACTCTTAGAACTGTTTCTATTGGAAGAGGTAGACTTGGGTGGCAATCTTGAATTCGAGGTGCTAGGGTGGTTTACGCCTCGACCATGAAAAGAATCACTATGTTCTTCACCATCCTGCTCATAATAATCATCAGAAAGCATCTCATCTGCAGGTAAATCAGCTTGTCCTTTCTGCAAATGATCTCCACCTCTTTGATAATCTGAGTCTTCACAAGAATAGCCAATAGATTCTTCTTCGGCCTTCTTAAAGTCACAATCAGGCCCATCTTCAACATTCATAGAATCATAATTATCATCATTTGCACCCCACATTGGTTGGCAATCTTTCCAAAAGCTTGAACCCCAAGTACCAGCAGGATTTAATCTTCTTCCTGCCTTTCCCACACCATTCATGTCGCACATTTCAGTCTGCTTCCTGCCAACATTATATGTCTCCTCCTCACTCCTGTACAGCCCACGAGTATTTTTATCAACCTCCTTCTCAACAAAACTAGCATCCATATCTCTAGTTTGCGGAGAACAATAGGCTCCATCAACTTCAGCTTCACCTTCTTTCCCATTCAATTCGTGACTGGAATTCATGTTTTCATCAAAGTTCCTGAAGTAAGCCATCTCCTCCTCTGGCATGGAAATTTCTCCAAATCCACTAAAAACTACAATCCATACAAGCGATCACTGCAATGACAAAAAAAGCCGGAATAGATGTAAGACATTTTTGCCTCGCCAACAATGCAGATTTCTACAGGATAAAGTAAACGTTGAGAGAAGCATAGGACATCAATCCAATACCAAGAAGCACACAAAGCGTAGAAGAATACTAGTTCAGTCAAGAACAAAGAATCCTTCCTCCTAAGGAAGCCATTTTCGATGCAGTAGCCTAAAATCCAAAGCAAATGTAGACAGGTATAAAGCAAAAAGCTTTATATTGAAAATAATTACTTGTTAGACAGAAAGCCAAAACCTAATACAAGCATAGCAGAATCCCCGCAAGGGACTAGAAAAGGAACCAGGAACGATCATGCCTGAACATAAGTAAATCAATCTAAAGCTAAGAAAAACCCAATCGCATAAACCCTAGCAATAGGCGAAGTTCCGAGCCGATCAACTCAACACGATCGAATCGGGCGGCGCAAGGAGCAGATCGGCCAGGAAAAAGCATGGAAATCGATCCTCTATCCCCATACGGAAGCGCAAATGGATGCAAGAAGAAAAAACAGCATAAAAAACAATCAGAACCACACAACCCGATCAAATCAAGTAGCAAAGCTCACTGAGCGGGAAGCAGTGAAGACCACCAAACATGGACCGAATTCGAGGCGGGAGAGGCGTACCTAATGGAAGCAAGGGAAACGGATAATCATAGAAGGGAAGCCGCGATCACAGGAAGCGATCGAGCGTCGGCTTGGGGTGTTAAAATCGGAGGGGGTGTGTGGGAGATTTTTGAATTTTTGTCCGATGGCTTTACGTATAATTTCACGGGATTTCACAGCCTCCGGCGAGAAATCGACGTCAGCGGAGCGATTGGGATCGATCGGTTCGGGCTTCAGCCGCAAATCACCTGAACCAGGCCGTCGGCGGCAGAGGTTTCGGATTCACCAGCCTCTGGCGAGGGTAGGGGAGGAAAGAGGAGGGGCGCTTATCGAAATCGGAAGACGAAAATAAGGGGAAGATTACAGAGATGGGTTGTCTCTTATTTAGGTCGCTATTTACGTGCTAGCAGTTTTTATAAGAGGTGTGGGCTTGTTTCTAATTAGCCCTTTTTTCCTTCCATTTAAGTTCTGTCTTTAATTTCTATGGTGGGGAAGGGATGTGAGATGGACTAATGGAAATTTGCCACGTGGAGTAAAAATGAACGGTCCCGATGAACTTGAAGAGGTTGGATCATGCGGTGCGCTGACGGTCCGGCAGGGATAAATCGAAATATATTATGAGAAATACTACATTATTTTGATAAATTTTCATATTCGGATTATTAGCACTGGCATTTGAATAAAATTATCATTGATATTTGTTAGANTCCTTCCTCTCCTTTCTCCTTTTCTACCATGGCTAAAATTCTCATCACCTCTACTACTCCTACCTCTTTTTCCACCATGGAAAAAATTCTCATCACATTTCTTTCTCCTTCCTCTTTTTCCACCATGGTAAAAAACCCCTTCACTTCTCCATCTCCTTCCTCCTCTTCCACCATGGCCAAAACTCTAGCCCCATTTCTCCTTTTTCTCTTCTACCTATTTTAGTTTTTTTTAACCCAAAGTCGCCAGCTTGTCTAATTTTTATTTTATAATTATCTTTTCTAAATAACCTTCTTTCTTGGATCATCAAAATGATTTAAAGAAGAAGAAGAATTAGAAAGAGAAAAAATATAATAAGACTTTACAAAAAAAAAAGAAATAGAAATCTGGAGAATTTTTATAAGATAGTCTTCATGTGATAAAACAAAAGTGTGGAATGAGGCCAAGCGAGGTATATTAAGAAATAGGTAAGGAATTCTTATATCGGCAACGATACCGAAATTAGAATTTCTTGAATTTGTTATCCCAGAATATTAAGACTCTAAGTCTACTTGGTCATCAAGGTATTCGACCCAACTCAATCAGAGATCCCTTGTCAACAACTTATATGGTGCTTCAACAAAGAAATCACAACAGTCATAAGTTAAAATAATAAAAAAAAAATATCTAATTCCATATGACCCTATTTGGATGGAATTAATTAAAATAAGACTTACACGTGCTAAAAAAAATAATAAGGAGGACTATGGAATGAAAGAGAAAGGATGCCCCAGCTACAAAGTCAAACTGTCCTCCTAGAAAACCTCTTAAGCATGCAAACATATGCTTGGTCAGTCAGATTGGAAGAGCATAAGTCCTTATCTTGACCTATAAATATGATGCAATTATCTAGAGTGGTCATTAATGTGAAGACCCTATTATCATGACTTGGGATAAGTTCATGCAATTCAATTCGTTTTAATTCTAGCACGAAGGATATGCAAGAAAATTAAACATGAAATAAAGTACCTACTTTTAAATAATAAAATTTTAATCCAAAATTTTAATTAAGATAAATCTTTTATTATTATAATTTTATAGAAATAATTTATCTAAGTAAACCTAAAAGCAAATGCAAGAGCCCAAACGATCCACAAATATAATAAAGAAGGAAATCAACATTCTAAGGAAAAAAAACACATTACATAATAAAATAAACAATAGGTTGGGTGTTGTTGGATTGGTAATATATCCCAGAAATACAAATGGTTTGTGGTCAGACTCCCCATATATAGACCTGATCTTAATTTTTGTACAATAATATGAACTCAGAACTAAGGTACGAGTCGTGGATATGCTATTTCTGGTCCTCACCACACGATTCCGTACACCATGCATCATAGGAACCCTTGCTCGTACCTAACTTCTAATACAGACTCCAACTTGTGTACTATCTAAAAGAAGTAAATACAAAAATTCCAAAAAAAAAAAACTTTAATCTGAAATCAAAAGTAAGCACGGGTTATCTCATGTAATGTATCATAAACTTTGTCTGGCAAGAAAAGAGCTAAGGAAAACATGTAGAAAAGACATTTGTTTAAATTATGATTCTCCTCTATGTTTATAACACTTAAAATTTACGTTTTTACATTTATACCACCTAAATTTTTTATATCTCACAAAAAAATATATATCACTAATTTAATTTTTAAAATATGAAATACTTCTTTTTTATGTTGTGGATGTAAGAAATTAAAGTTTAAGTGTTAGATATGTAAATACATAATTATTTAGTGGTATGCATGTAAATTTTGTTTTTTATTTGATTTTGTTAATTGGTTGTTGAGAAAATTTTAGTCAGTAGCATAGAAATACTAATTAAATTTAAAATAGATTTTAATTATGCTTTCGTTATGTTAATGATATAAGATATTTAAAATGAAAATATAATTAATATATGAGTAGCAAGTCATCAGTAAAATTGAACAATTGACATAAATCTCGAAGCTATTAGCACCGACCTCGGAGCATGTTTGGGCACGTAACTTTTAAACTTCAATTAAAAATTATACAGAATTTTGTTTTCAACGAACTTACTGTCAAACTGGCTTGCTTGATGAGATGACGACCGTCGAAATTGGTCCAATCTAAGTCCGCTTAAGCATATATCAAGTAATTAAAACACTTATAAATATTGTGTGGCTAATTGGAATGTCATATGGATTACAAATTTGATGAGCTTAAAATCAAATTGAGTGTCTCAATGAAACAAATTCAACAAGCCTAAGATCAATTAATTTTGACATCGTTAAGACATTTATCCACAAAATTTATCTCATCAAAGGATTTTTTCTGAATTATTCATTGGAGGGGTCTTGATTCTTTTTTTTTTTCTTTATAGGAAGACCATTCCAAACTATAAATTGAGCCCTAGTCCCTTCATAAAAGGGGATCTAGGCCTTAAGCTAGAAGAAAAGTTGGACCTAGAACTCATTCAAGTGGGAGCTGAATTCAAGTGGCAATCCATACGAAACACTTGGCAAACACTTCCCACTTTCATGGTCGCCGGCCACTATCACTCATTGTAATGAAATCTGTTGCAAAATCATGATGTATGATGTGGAATCTCAGTGTATGTTGTGGAGATCAAAGCACCTAATAGAGCAGCGCATCGTCATGAATGTTGTGCATTGATGCATCTTGATGATGGTGCACTAAAGTTCCAAAAACTATTACCCAACTGCAATCACTTACAACCATTATGCGATGAATATTTTAGTTTAAAGAACTATGTAGTTCTTTTCCACTTGTGGGATAAGGATATGTTTCTGTACTCAATAATTCATAGTGGATCGTTCTTGCTGAGCTAGGCTCCGTGACTTTTTTCCGTTTTTGGGTTGTATATATGAAAAACCAAGCACAATAACAATTTACCAGTGTGTTCTTTAAATGAGCCAAGGTCAAATTTTTGTCCATAGCCGCTCATAACCACCTTTTAACTTTGAATTGACATATCTCGAGATAGAGACCACCTTAACAAAAATTTGATTTCATCGTCGCATTTTGTGTAATTTTTCTTCTGAATAAGCTAAAGTTATCTTTTTTGACTTAAAAACCCAAAGTTTGAATTTCCCCCTCCCTTTAATTTGAATTTTTAAGTGATTTCTCCTTTTTTTTTTATCCATAACACCTCCCTCTAAAATTCTTCTCCCTTATCCCTCTTTAAGTGGCGGAATATTTCAATTCCCTTCATTCTCCCTTAGACAAAATTTCACCGCTCGTTCTCCCTCTTCTTCTTCATCTTCCTCTTCCACTCCATTAAACAAACTGCACTTTAAGCAAGGCAAGGTTTATTTATTCCATCTCCTTTATGTCAATGGTTTTTACAAGTATGGATTTGCATCTCCTTTACATGAATGGTGTGATGTGAATCTCTTCCTTTCTCGCTCTCTNTTCTGCTTCCTGCCAACATCATATGTCTCCTCCTCACTCTTGTACTGCCCAAGAGTATTTTTATCAACCTCCTTCTCAACAAAACTAGCATCCATATCTCTAGTTTGCGGAGAACAATAGGCTCCATCAACTTCAGCTTCACCTTCTTTCCCATTCAATTCGTGACTGGAATTCATGTTTTCATCAAAGTTCCTGAAGTAAGCCATCTCCTCCTCTGGCATGGAAATTTCTCCAAATCCACTAAAAACTACAATCCATACAAGCGATCACTGCAATGACAAAAAAAGCCGGAATAGATGTAAGACATTTTTGCCTCGCCACCAATGCCGATTTCTACAGGATAAAGTAAACGTTGAGAGAAGCATCGGACATCAATCCAATACCAAGAAGCACACAAAGCGTAGAAGAATACTAGTTCAGTCAAGAACAAAGAATCCTTCCTCCTAAGGAAGCCATTTTCGATGCAGTAGCCTAAAATCCAAAGCAAATGTAGACAGGTATAAAGCAAAAAGCTTTATATTGAAAATAATTACTTGTTAGACAGAAAGCCAAAACCTAATACAAGCACAGCAGAATCCCCGCAAGGGACTAGAAAAGGAACAAGGAACGATCATGCCTAAACATAAGTAAATCAATCTAAAGCTAAAAAAAACACAATCGCATAAACCCTAGCAAGAGGCGAAGTTTCGAGCCGATCAACTCAACACGAACGAATCGGGCGGCGGAAGGAGCAGATCGGCCAGAAAAAAGCATGGAAATCGATCCTCTATCCCCATCCGGAAGCGCAAATGGATGCAAGAAGAAATAACAGTATAAAAAACAATCAGAACCATACAACCCGATCAAATCAAGTAGCAAAGCTCACTGAGCGGGAAGCAGTGAAGACCACCAAACATGGACCGAATTCGAGGCGGGAGAGGCGTACCTAATGGAAGGAAGGGAAACGGATAATCATAGAAGGGAAGCCGCGATCAGAGGAAGCGATCGAGCGTCGGCTTGGGGAGTTAAAATCGGAGGGGTGTGTGGGAGATTTTTGAATTTTTGTCCGATGGCTTTACGTGTAATTTCACGGGATTTCACAGCCTCCGGCAAGAAATCGACGGCAGTGGAGGGATTGGGATCGATCGGTTCGGGCTTCAGCCGCAAATCACCTGAACCAGGCCGTCGGCGGCAGAGGTTTCGGATTCACCAGCCTCTGGCGAGGGTAGGGGAGGAAAGAGGAGGGGCGCTTATCGAAATCGGAAGACGAAAATAAGGGGAAGATTACAGAGATGGGTTGTGTCTTATTTAGGTCGCTATTTACGTGCTAGCAGTTTATATAAGAGGTGTGGGCTTGTTTCTAATTTGCCCTTTTTTCCTTCCATTTAAGTTCTGCTTTTAATTTCTATGGTGGGGAAGGGATGTGAGATGGACTAATGGAAATTTGCCACGTGGAATAAAAATGAACGGTCCCGATGAACTTGAAGAGGTTGGATCATGCCGTGCGCTGACGGTCCGGCCGGGACAAATCGAAATATATTATGAGACATACTACATTATTTTGATAAATTTTCATATTCGGATTATTAGCACTGGCATTTGAATAAAATTATCATACCATAAATGAGTTAGATGCTGGAGCGGAAAGATCTATCCAATCGGGAGAGTTCATTATGTGGGTTGGGGGTGGGGCAACACCTCACAGTTTAGTACATGTGTAATTTAAGTAATTACATATTGTACAATATGGTTATATATACATCATGTTTGTAACCCTAGGTGAGTCCAAGATCCTATATTCTGTACTATTTTCTGAATATTGAAAAGTAAGTCGTCGCTCTGCTCCCGATGATGTAGACATCTTTGCCGAACCTCGTAAATCTTTGTATGTTCTTCCAGATTTCAAATTTGTGAAAATAGTTTATATTTGAATATTGTTAATTTCAATCATTTTTTTTTCTAAAATTTCAAATAATTATGGATTTACAAGGCATTCACTTGTTGCTTAAGGTTTAATTAGAACCTTTATTTATAAACTAATAAAAATGTTTTTTTACATCTCCACACTGACGCGGGACTAAATAAAATTGTAGAGAAAACCTTGACATGAATTTGTGATAGAGAATTTACATACATACCAGCCAATTTCTATATTATTACATATATAACACTAAAACTTTAGGTTTCTACATTTATATCACCTAAATTTTTTATATCTCACGAAAAAAAAATATATCACTAATTTAATTTTTAAAATATGAAATACGCCTTTTTTATGTTGTGAATGTAAGAAATTAAAGTTTAAGGGTTAGATGTGTAAATACATAGTTATTTAGTGGTATGCATGTAAATCTTGTTTTTTATTTGATTTTGTTAATTGGTTGTTGAGACAGATTTTTTTAATGGCATAGAAATAGTAATTAAATTTAAAATAGATTTTAATTATGCTTTCCTTATGTTAATATTATAAGATATTTAAAATGGAAATATAATTAATATATGAGTAACAAGTCATTAGTAAAATTTATCAATTGACACAAATCTCGAAGCTATTAGCACCCATCTCGGAGCATATTAAACTTCAATTAAAAATTATACAGAATTTGGTTTTCAACGAACTTACTTCCAAACTGGCTTGCTTGATGAGATGACGACAATGACATCGAAATTGGTCCAATCTAAGTCCACTTAAGCATATATCAAGTCATTAAAACACTTTTAGAAATATTATGTGGCTAATTGGATGGATTACAAATCTGAAGAGCTTAAAATCAAATTGAGTGTCTCAATGAGACGAATTCAACAAGTCTAAGATCAATCAAATTTGACATCGTTAAGACACTTATCCACAAAATGTTATCTGATCAGAGGAGTTTTTATGAATTATTCGTTGAAGCGGTCTTGATTCATTTTTTTCTTTATAGGGAAGCCTTTCCAAACTATAAAGTGAGTCACAGTCCCCTCATAAAAGAGGATATAGGCCTTAAGCTAGAAGAAAAGCTGGACCTAGAACTCATTCAAGTGGGAGCTGAATTATCCATACGAAATACATGGCAAACACTTCCCACTCTCATAGTCGTTGGCCATTATCACTCATTGTAACGAAATCCCTTGCAAGATCATGATGTATGTTGTGGAATCTCAGTGTATGTTGTGGAGTATCGAAGCACCCAACAGAGTAGCGCATCGTCATGAATGTTGTGCATTGATGCACCGTGATGATGGTGCACTAAAGTTCCAAAAACTAATCCCAATTGCTTACTTCCGACCATTGTGCGATGAATATTGTAGTTTAAGGAACTATGTAGTTCTTTTCCACTTGTGGGATAAAAATATGTTTGTGTACTAACTAATTCATAGTGGATCGTTCTTACTGAGTTAGACTCCGTGACTTTTTTCCGTTTTTGGGTTTTATATATAAAAAACCAAGCACAATAACAATTTACCAGTGTGTTCTCTATATGAGTCAATGTCAAATTTTTTCCCATAGCCGCTCATAACCACATTTTAACTTTGAATTGACCTATCTTGAGAGAGAGACCACCTTAACAAAAATTTGATTTCATCGTCGCATTCTGTGTAATTTTCTCTTCTGAATAAACTAAAGTTATTTTTTTTGACTTAAAAACCCAAAGTATGAATTTCCCCCTCCCTTTAATTTGAATTTTTAAGTGATTTCTCCTTTTTTTTTTATCCATAACACCTCCCTCTAAAATTCTCCTCCCTTATCCCTCTTTAAATGGTGTAATATTTCAATTCCCTTCATTCTCCCTTAGACAAAATTTCATCGCTCGCTCTCCATTTTCTTCTCAGTCTTCTTCTTCCACTCCATTAAACAAACTGCACTTTAAGCAAGACAAGGTTTATTTCTTCCATCTCCTTTATGTTAATGATTTTTACAAGTATGGATTTGCATCTCCTTTACATGAATGGTGTGATGTGAATCTCTTCCTTTCTCGCTCTCTTTTACCCTCTCTTCTCTGTCTTCCTCTCCTTTCTCCTTTTTTATCATGGGTAAAATTCTCATCACCTCTACTTCTGCTACCTCCTTTTCCACCATGGAAAAAATTCTCATCACATTTCTTTCTCCTTCCTCCTTTTCCACCATGGTAAAAAACCCCTTCACTTCTCCATCTCCTTCCCCCTCTTCCACCATGGCCAAAACTCTAGCCCCATTTCTCCTTTTTTCTCTTTTACCTATTTTAGTTCTTTTTAACTCAGAGTCGCCAGTTTGTCTAGTTTTTATTTTATAATTATCTTTTCTAAATAACCTTCTTTCTTGGATCAACAAAATGATTTAAAGAAGAAGGATAATTAGAAAGAGAAAAAATATAATAAAACTTCACAAAAAAAAGAAAAAGAAATGTGGAGAATTTTTATAAGATAGTCTTCATGTGATAGAACAAAAGTGTGAAACGAGCCAAGACGAGGTATTTTTCTTAAGGAATTCTTATATCGGCAACAATAACAAAATTAGAATTTCATGAATTTGTCATCCCAAAATATTAAGAATCTAAGTCTACTTAGTCATCGAGGTATTCAACCCAACTCGATTAGAGATCCCTTGTCAACAACTTATATGGTGCTTCAACAAAGAAATCACAATAGTCATAAGTTAAAATAATAAAAAAATATCTAATTCCATATGACCGTATTTGGATCAAATTAATAAAAATGAGACTTACACATGCTAAAGAAAATAACAAGGAGGACTAGGGAATGAAAGAGAAAGGATGCCCCAACAACAAAGTCAAACTGTTCTATCAAGGACTTACACTCTATTTGAGTTAGGGGATGGGGGGCCCTCTAACACCCTAAACATTATAGATAACCTCTTAAGCATGCAAACATATGCTTGGTCAGTCAGACTGGAAGAGCATAAGTACTCTTCATGCATATAAATATGATGCAATTATCTAGAGTGGTCATTAATGTGAAGACCATATTATCATGACTTGGGATAAGCTCATGCAATACAATCCATTTTAATTCTAGCATGAAGAATATGCAAGAAAAGTAAACATGGAATAAAGTACCTACTTTTAAATAATTAAATTTTAGTCCTAAATTTTAATTAAGATAAATCTTTTATTATTAGAATTTTATAGAAATAATTTATCTAAGAAAACCTAAAAGCAAATGCAAGAGCCCAAACGATCCACAAATATAATAAAGAGGGAATTCAACATTCTAAGTAAGGAAAAAAAAACACATCACATAATAAAATAAACAATAGGTTGGGTGTCATTGAATTGGTAACCTATCCCAGAAATACAAATGGTCTGCGGTCAGACTCTCCATATATAGACCTGATCTTAATTTTTGTACAATAATATGAACTCAGAACTAAGGTACGAGTCGTGGATATGCTATTTCTGGTCCTCACCACACGATTTCGTACACCAAGCATCATAGGAACCCATGTTCGTACCTAACTTTCAATACAGACTCCAACTTGTGTACTCTGTAAAAGAAGTACATACAAAAATTCCAAAAAAAACTTTAATCTGAATCAAAAGTAAGCACAGATTATCTCATGTAATGTATCATAAACTTTGTTTGGCGAGAAGAAAGCAAAGGAAAACTAGTAGAAAATACATTTGTTTAAATTATGATTCTCCTCTATGTTGGATAAGCTTCTTGCAAAAAAAAAAAAAAAATCATAAAAACGTGCAAAAAGGCAACACATTAACTATGGCTAGGCGCAAACCATGGAATAATAGACAAACATATGGGAACCCTAAGCAAGCAGCTAAAATGAAGGTAACTTAATTAAATACACATATTTGTTCATAGAGAGTGTGGTTGCGGCTGCTTGTATGACTTTGATATAAAGATCCATGAGAGCTAACATTCATCACTAGGAAGTGATGGTTTTAAGTAAAATAAAGTTCTAAAAATGACATTGCTTGTGGTCAAAATAATAGAAGCTTTAGTTTTAAAATATGACAATAGATATTATTAATAGAAATATATATATATTTTTTTATTTTTATTTTTAAAATATTAGCTCACAAACTTGGTCTAAATAGCTAAAGTGACATTTTATATCTCATGGATCCTTACCACAATCATACGACTGTTGATTGTAATTCAATAATTAACATTGCTCATTGAGATATACTTGCAGGCAATGCTAATTAAATAACTGCAACCAATATTGGGTCACTCTTCTAAAAGGAGACTTGTCATCATGATGTACATTCACTTAAATTTAAATGTTATAAGGTTTTACATGATATGAATGCTCAAGTTAGGTGTGAGCAATCACAACATGGACAAGGTAATATGTTAGATGTGAGTACTATTTTAGGTATGAATACTCATATAAAGTAACACGTAGAAATACAAGTAATTTTCTTGTTAAACATGATTGTGCAAGGTGAAATGATCATGCATGAAAGCAAGAAAACCGTAAATCAATTATGATTCATAACCAACAATTCAAATTACTATGAATTTTTTTGGGTGTAAGGTTCAATTCTGTTATGTTTAGATTTCTAAAAAATAAATGATGTTTTAATGATTTAAGTAATTTATTTAATTGAGAAAATCACCTAAAAAATAAATTAAATTAAATTAAATCCAAATTTTCATGAAATTCGACTTAATGATCCGATATATTGGTGCCAGATTTAATGAAATTTGGAGTTCATTTGATGTTAAAGTACATGAATCTCTAAAAGTAATTATCTCAATCATAAAAGTAAGAATATAAAAAAAAATAATTAGCCTCAAAATCAACAAAAAATTGGAATTTAGTCAAAATTAATCTACTCAACCAAGTTAAATAAAATTTTATCCGCTTAATTAAAATGGCATGAATAAAATTATAAAAATAAAATAAAAAGATTTTGAAAATTAGAAAATGTTTTCTAAATTTTTAAGATTTAGAATTTCATTAAGTCTTAATTAAGTTATAACTTAAACAAAATAATTTCAATTACTCTTAAATTATTATATTAAAGTTAAGAGCCCATTCTAAATGGCTATAACTGTATATAAGTTTTTGCTTATGTTAATTAAATCAATTTAAGAGTTATTTAAATCCCAAAACGTACAAAATACTTTATATAATACCCTGATTTTCTAAAATTTATTTTTTGGTTTCTCTTAACCCCAAAAATAATTTCATAATGATTGATGAAGTATATGATTTAATATTAAAATTTTAAATCTCTAATCCTTAATTATACCACTTAATTAAATTTTGATTCAAGGGATTAAACTACCTTAGCCTTTAGGTTTAACCCAAGGTTCTTTATATGAATTGGGGTTTAGATAACCAATTTGAGACCCCTCATCCCACTCAAATCCTTTCATCACTTAAGCTAGAGATGATTTTGTTGATGATCTATAGTTTGGTTGACTTAGTTTGACCTTGGTTATTCAAGATGTAACTTCAAGTATAAATCAAATAAATATCAAAAGCACCTAAATTCAATTTGAAAGGTCACATATTGTACCCCTAATAATCCCTAATTGACTCATAAGGCAGTATAAATTTTTGCAAGTTAAGTTGATTTTAATCATTCCTGGTCAATCAAATCCCACATCCTAATCACCTATGGTATATCAAAGATTGATATAATAATTAAAGTCAAATCTAATCTAAATAGTACATGAATTAAATCTTAAAATAAATCAATCAACTTAGATAAAATAAATCATAATTAAATCACTTAAACTCTCAGATGGTGTGTCATACTCTTTTAAGTGAGATGTACCACCCCACTAGGACCTGAGAGTTATGAATAGTGGGACCCTAAGCTAGGCGGTACCACTTTTCATGACACTCTTTGTAACATAAAATTAAATCGAAACACAATTTTTTAAAGAAATAAAATTAAATCATTTGTACAACACTTAAACAACTTATATTTGAACCACTCAAAATAAAATTAGAACGTCTATCTCACAAACCACATTTTTAGATAGCTTGTTAATCCACTAACTTAGTTTAGGTCGGGTCTATCATAATTTATGTGTATTGCATTCGATGATTATATTCATTGATTGAAGTAGTATTGAATGCCCTCTTTTATTTTAGATGGACACCTAAGTAGGTTGTTTTGTGCGTATTTATTAGACTAATATTTTCTTTTGCAAATGGTCTTGATAAGCCAAATAATTGGGTGTATTAGTAAATTTAAATTTAAAATTGATAAATTTTCTACAGGTGCTTTTGAACCCGTACCCCTAAACATAAGCAAACCTAAGTAGGATAGGATAGAGAACTTGGTGTCTAAGGGTGATAAGTCCACATGGTTTGTTTTACTTGTATTTGTGCTACTTTAATTATATATTATTGTGTTGACATCTATTTTTTAGGTTTCAATAAGGTTTTCTTTTATTATGTATCCCATTTAACTGAATTAGAGCGTGTGGGTACAATATGACAGAATGACATGCTAGTGTGAGATGCCTCGGGAACTTAAACAATGATGACAATGGGAGGAGAAGCAGGTAGAGTACCAAAAAACCATGGGCCACCGTTGTTTTAGGATCCTCTTGGCTATATATTGTTATGAGATTGACTGTCATTTTATCTTTCTTTCAGGGCATACCACAGTACCTATCCACACCATTGTTTATATAATACACTTTTATGTTTGATGGGCTTTCTTTACTTATGCATGTGCATTATCTACTTGTGTGCACAATAGAAACTAACATACTTCTTCTTAAATTTTTTTTTGTATTTGTATTAATAAGATGAGCTTGGATTTCCATTAGGATACTCAACCTACATATAGATTTTTGAAAATCAAACTTATAACTTGAACAAAGATAAAAACTGAAAATAAAATAGAAAAAATGAATCTCACCTTAGCGCCTATAGTTGCATGCATTTGAATACTAAATAACATAAATAAAATTTATTAGAAATTAAAGTCAATTAGGTAAAAACCAAATGCATAAATACAACATATTGGCTTTACTCCTCTTTGGCATTCAACAATTGCACTGAAAGGGGATTTGACCTGTAAGAACCATCTACCTTTCATACATGACTTTGTCTTAAGACTTTCCACACATGAATCCTTTAGGCACTTCGTAACCTTCTTTCACAACCTCACTACATAATCAAAAATTTAATGATCATCCAACATTTAATTAATCAAATCTTCCTTGATCAATTAAATCTTAATTATCAAGTTGATTATTTCTCCTATCAAATTAATCTAGTTACATCATATCGAGTCAATAATATAATATGAAATAGTTGCATTAGTTAGGTGCATATGTATGTTCGGGNACTTTACTTCTCTTTAACATTCAACAATTGCACTGAAAGGGGATTTGACCTGTGGGAACCATCTACCTTTCATACATGGCTTTGCCTTAAGACTTTCCACACATGAATTCTTTAGGCACTTCGTAACCTTCTTTCACAACCTCACTACATAATCAAAGTTTTAATGATAATCCAACATTTATTTAAGCAAATCTTTCTTGATCAATTAAATCTTAATTATCAAATTGATTATTTCTTCTATCAAATTAGTTTAGTTACATCATATCGAGTCAATAATATAATATGAAATAGTTGCATTAGTTAGGTGCATATGTATGTCTGCGCTGTTAAATCTTCAGAATTGAGTTGTAAGTCCCAATGCAGCTTTTCTTAAATTATGATAATATATAACTCTTTACATGTATGCAACCATTGCATGATTTTAAAATATTGTAGGTGTTAGCTTGTAGTTCTCCTCAATTAGGTTGTAAGTCCAAGATATTCACGTTAGAATTTACTATTTGGTGTAAGTGAAATCCATAAGTAAGAATAGGTTCAACCTTTTTACCCACATAGAACTCACTTTAGTTTAGGTTTTGGAGCAATCCAGATGGCCAACTCTGTAATTTTTTTAATAACATGTTTCATCAAATTTAAGTCCTAACCTTCTGAAAACTCCTAACTTAAACCAAACTTGAATTTCAATATCTATACTGTAAAGCCTAATCATAGGATAGACTTAAATAACCACTGAACTTCTCAATATTTATTGTTTCCTACTCCTTGTATGTTGACTCATGATAATAATTGTTCCAGGTTTAAGCCATTCATTTTTTCAAACTCCAATTAAGCATCCTTGAAAACTTTATATTGAATAAAAGAAGTGAATAACTTTAAGAATAATTATTTTTCAACAACATGATTAATAATACTTTTTCTATTTTTCTTTATTATGAGAAATCTTCTTCTTTCATAACACTTAAGTAGTGCTTCTTAAAACAAATATAATCTCCTCTAATAGTCTTGATGATATTTTTTGAATTAATTTTAACTTTTAGGTCTATGATAAACATCATCACTTTACAGGAACTGAGAAAAGGATGAGTGAAGACACAATCATAGACAGTTGGTGTTTTAATCATTAAGAAATATGCTTGCTTGATATTTTGAAAATAGCTGATCCACTATATTGCTTATAGAGCCATGGTACCTTCATACATCATCTATTAACATATAAATCACTTATAAATTCTTTGTATTGTCTAATATTTTTAAATTCAAACTTATCATATTGCATAAATCAAAGAATAAAACACACCAAATTATTATTTTTCATCAGTACTATCATAACTTTACATTTATTTATTATTATAAGAGTGATTACATCTTTTTAATGTTATGATTTATTAGTTCATCAATGTCAATAAAAGTAATGATGAATTGTAAAGACAAGCCAAAATCAACTAGTAATAATTTAACATTTTTTTTAGAAGTCTTCTATCAAGCAACTTCAACACCATAGTCCCTATACATTGCAACAATCCCTGAATTTATCTTAGCTCTACTTTGTAATTCAAATATGGACTCTTTAGTTGCTCCATTTTATGCTTAATGATCGCAAAGGAGATTATTGAAGTGCTTATCCTCAATGAAGTACCCTTGAAGGGCTTTCAACAGTCATTAATTATTTTTTTCATTACCTAATCATCAAGGCACATACACAATTTTATCTTGTCATACCATTTTAGTAGCATTTTCATTGACACAAAGCCATTTTAAGTACAACTAATTTAGATTATGGACATGCTAATATTGATTAATTGATTTGAATAAACTAGATGCATATCCTCAAAATAAAGTGAGACATTTTTTCATGTGAACATCACCCATCCTCTTAAGTCAACTTTTTGAAGTTTCTTTTTAGGAGAAGAAAAAGGCTGGCTCCTTTTAATCAAATGTGAGATCTTGGTGGGACATTTGGTATCTCATATGTAGGGCTGTCAAAAAAACTCGTTGTTCGTGAACAGTTGTGTTCGGTTCGTCAATGAATTCATGTTCGATTAGTTTGATAAGTAAACGAGACGAACGCGAACAAATTTTTTTCGTTCGGTTAGTTAAACGAACCAAACGCGAACAGTGATGTGTTTGTTCGTGCTCGAATNACGCCCATTAAACATGAAAAATAGCAACACATAAATTGTGTCTAGGCGCAAACCATGGAATAATAGGCAAACATATGGGAACCCTAACTAAACCCTAATCTATTCTAAGCAAGCAGCTAAAATTAAGGTGCTTGATTAAATACACATATTTGTGCATAGAGAGTGTGGTTGCGGCTGGCTATATGACTTTGATAGGGTCATCAAGACCGACCCCATCCTAAAGATCCAAGAGAACTAACGTTCATCACTAGGAAGTGATTGTTTTAAGTAAAATAAAGTTTTAAAAATGGTATTACTTGTGGTCAAAATAATAGAAGGTGTAGTTTTAAAATATGACAATAGATATTATTAATACAAAAATATATTTTTTTTAATTTTTAAAATATTAGCTTACAAACTTGATCGAAATAGCTAAAGGGACATTTTAAATCTCATGGATCCATACCACAATCATACGAGTGTTGATTGTAATTTAATAATTAACATTGCTCATTGAGATATACTAGCAAGCAATGCTAATTAAATAGCTACAACCAATATTGGGTCACTCTTCTAAAAGGAGACTTGTCATCAAAATGTACATTCTATTAATTTATATGTTATAAGGTTTTTACATGACAATTAATTTATATGTTATAAGGTTTTTACATGATATGAATGCTCAAGTTAGGTGTGAGCAACCACAACATGGACAAGGTAATATGTTAGATGTGAGTACTATTTTAGGTGAGAATACTCATATAAAGTAAGATGTAGAAATACAAGTAATTTGCTTGTTTAACATGATTGTGCAAGGTGAAATGATCATACATGACAACAAGAAAATCGTAAATCAATTATAATTCATAACCGACAATTCAAATTACTATGAATTTTTTTGGGTGTAAGGTTCAATTCTCAACATCCATGTTATGTTTCATATTTCTAAAAAATAAATGAATTTTTAATGAATTAAGTAATTTATTTAATTGAGAAAATCACCTAAAAAATAAATTAAATTAAATTAATTCCAAATTTTCATGAAATTCATCTTAACGATCCTATATATTGGTGCCAAATTTAATGAAATTTGGAGTCATTTGATGTTAAAATTACATGGATCTTTAAAAGTAATTAACTCAATGATAAAATTAAGAATACCAAAAAAAAAATAATTAGCCTCAAAATCAACACAAAAATTTGAAATTTAGTCAAAATTAATCTACTCAACCAAGTTAAATAAAATTTTATCCGCTTAATTAAAATGACATGAATAAAATTATAAAAATATAATAAAAAGATTTTAAAAATTAGAAAATGTTTTCTAAATTTTTAAAATTTAGAATTTCATTAAGTTTTTATTAAGTTATAACTTAAAACAAATACTTTCAATTACTATTAAATTATTATATTAAATTCAAGAGCCCATTCTAAATGGCTAGAACTATCTATAAGTTTTCAAAAAAACTGGATTTAAATTTTGCTTTTATTAATTAAATCAATTTAAGAGTTATTTAAATCCCAAACAGTACAAAATACTTTATATAATACCCTGATTTTCTAAAATTTATTTTTTGGTTTCTCTTAACCCCAAAAAATAATTTCATGATGATTGATAAAGTATATGATTTAATATTAAAATTTTAAATCTCTAATCCTTAATTATACCACTTAGTAAAACTTTGATTCAGGGGATTAAACTACCTTAGCCTTTAGGTTTGACCCAAGGTTCTTTATATGAATTGGGGTTTAGATAACCAATTTGAGACCCCTCATCCCACTCAAATCCTTTCATCACTTAAGCTGGAGATGATTTTGTCGGTGATCTGCAGTCTGGTTGACTTAGTTTGACCTTGGTTATTCGAGACGTAACTTCAAGTATAAATCAAATAAATATCAAAAGCACCTAAATTCAACTTGAGAGGTCACATATTGTACCCCTAATAATCCCTAATGGATTCATGAGGCAATAAAAAATTTTGCAAGTTAAGTTGATTTTAATCATTCCTGGTCAATCAAATCCCACATCCTAATCACCTATGGTCGATCAAAGATTGATATAATAATTAAAGTCAAATCAAATCTAAATAGTACATGAATTAAATATTAAAATAAATGAATCATTTAAATAAAATAAATCATAATTTAATCACTTAAACTCTTATATGGTGTGTCATACTCCTTAAGTGAGATGTACCACCCCACTAGGACCTGAGAGTTATGAATAGTGGGACCCTAGGCTAGGTGGGTACCACTTTTCATGACACTCTTTAAAACNCTGTTTCATTGAATTTAAGTCCTAACCTTCTGAAAACTCATAACTTAAACCAAACTTGAATTTTAATATCTATACTGTAAAGCCTAATCATAGGACTTCTCAATATTTAGTGCTTCCTACTCCTTGTATGTTGACTCATGATAATAATTGTTCCAGGTTTGAGCCATTCATATTTTCAAACTCCAATTAAGCATCCTTGAAAACTTTATATTGAATAAAAGAAGTGAATAACTTCAAGAATAATTATTTTTCAACAACATGATTAATAATACTTTTTATACTTTTCTTTATTATGAGAAATCTTCTTCCTTCATAACACTTAAGTAGTGCTTCCTAAAACAAATATAATCTCCTCTAATAGTCTTGATGATATTTTTTAAATTAATTTTAACTATTAGGTGTGTGATAGACATCATCATTTTACAGGAATTGAGAAGAGGATGAGTGAAGACACAATCATAAACGGTTGGTGTTTTAATCATTAAGAAATATGCTTGCTTGATATTTTGAAAATAGCTGATCCACTATATTGCTTATAGAGGCATGGTACCTTCATACATCATCTATTAACGTATAAATCACATATAAATTCTTTATATTGTCTAATATTTTTAAATTCAAACTTATCATATTGCATAAATCAAAGAATAAAACACACCAAACTATTATTTTTCATTAGTACTATCATAACTTTACATTTATTTATTATTATAAGAGTGATTACATTTTTTTAATGTTATGATTTATTAGTTTATCAAGGTCAATAAAAGTAATAATGAGGTGTAAGGATAAGCCAAAATCAACTAGTAATAATTTAACTTTTTTTTAGAAGTCTTTTATCAAGCAATTTCAACACCATAGTCCCTATATATTGCAATATGCCTTGAACTTATCTTAGCTCTACTTTGTAATTCAAATATGGACTCATTAGTTGCTCCATTTTCTGGTTAATGATCACTAAGGAGATTATTGAGGTGCTTATCGTCGATGAATTACCCTTGAAGGGCTTTCAATAGTCATTAATTATTTTTACCATTACGTAATCATCAAGGCACATACACAATTTTATCTTGTCATAGAATTTCAGTAGCATTTTCATTGACACAAAGCCATTTTAAGTACAACTAATTTAGATTATGGACCAGCTAATATTGATTAATTGATTCAAATAAACTAGATGCATATCCTCAAAATAAAGTGGGACATCTTTTCATGTGAACATCACCCATCCTCTTAAGTCAACTTTTTGAAGTTTCTTTTTAGGAGAAGAAAAAGGCTGACTATCCTCCATAATAATTATACCATTAAATTAAGGATACTTTAATATCAACACAAATATCCTCCATAAAAATTATACCATTAAATTAAGGGAAAATATTTGTATATAAAAAAAAATTGAATGTATATATTTAACATCAAAAGTTAAATTATTATGCATAAAATTATTTATTAAAAATCATTTTATTCAATACTTATATGTATATATATATATATGACCCCATTTAAGGGAGTTTTATCACAATGACATATAACTCTTCCACCATCACCAATTTTTTAAAATAATGATTACAAATTTACCTCAATTAACTAACATTCATACCTTTCGCTAACTCTCCAAAAGTATGGTTTCGAGACTTTGTGCTTTCATTAGACGACATGTAAAACCTATGGCATAATCATTAATAAGTGAGAGGGAAAAAAAGGGCTACACATCGTAGAAATTTTGAGCTATTAGTAGAGAAAGATACGATCATGAGAAAAAAGAGAAAAAAAATGAAAAATATGGAATGTAACCATAATAAAATTAAGTAAAAGTTTCATGTTTATGGTTGTGAATTTTCACCATGCACTGCTTGTGCCTCTCTAAAATTATAGTTGTCATCTTGATCTATAACAATTACTCTTCTATATAAATAGAACACATGTTGAACATATGGATTCATTATTATAAAGTGAGAGCAAGAAAAGAAGGATGCAAGAGAATTTTATAAATGCCACTTTGCAATGTTTAGCCACAATAAAGAATTTCCATGATACGAATTTTGCTTCACTCAAATACTAACATCTCAACTAGGGGTGTAAACGAGCCGAACACGAGCTGTTCACGAACAAAGAGACCTTTTAACAATCTTAATCATGTAGCCATAAGACATAAGACAATAAGGGTTTGAACAAGATTTAAAAATTATTATTTATAGTAAAACATCNTAACAACGAGCCGTTTTAACAGCCCTAATCTCAACCACTTTCTTGTTCCACCGCTTGTTGCATACTTTCATCAACTAATTTGAACGTTCACGCCAATTTCAATTTTAATTTCTACTAGAAAACAACACTTTCCTTTTATAAGCCAGAATATACAATTTTCCAAGTGTAAATTACGTTTAACTCATATATTAATAATTTCATTACTCTGCAAATTATAAAGTATCAATAAAATTACAAGTTGTTCTCATTGGCTAAACCAACTTTGCCTTGAAGTTGGACAAAATCATCAAATATTAAAATTTTTTAATATTTGAAAAAAAATATTTATGAGGGATAAACATATTAATTTATCTAACATATTTAAAGGATATAATACTAAATTTTATAGTTTATATAACAAAATCTCAAATTTTGTGGATGAGAAGATAGCCCAGTAGTTAGACATTTTCTATTTGACAACAAAATGTCACATGGTTTAAACTTATTAAACTTAAAAAGGAAAAATCTGAAATTTTAAGAATGAGATGGTAGCCTGGTGGTTGAGCATTTTATATCCGACAACAAAAGATCACATGGTTTAAACTTATCAAACTACAAAAAGAAAAAAAAAATCATATTTTGCGGATGAAATGGTAGCCTGGTGGTTGAGCATTTTCTCTCTGCAACAAAATGCCACATAGTTTAAACTTATCGACCTAAAAAAAATAAAAAAAAGAAACTCAAATTCTAGATTGAACATAACCTCATTCTTAAAAATTTGCATAAATAATGTAGTTATCGATCATTCTAAAACTTCAAATATGGGAATAAAACTGGCATATATTGTGCTCCTCATTTTAATTAAAGTGTAGCTCATTGTCTTACCGGCAAGATAGAATTTAGAGGAATAATTAATACATGCTAAATATAAATAAGAAAAAAATTAGGGTTATTTTAGAACAAGCAGACAATATTTTATAAAATTAATTTAGCGTGATTAATTTGCTAAGATGTTAATTTGCTCAGAAAGTTTACGTTAAAAAAAGAAAAAAACAAAAAGAAAATATTAACAACATTTAATTTCAAACTTATTCATTATTGACAAAAGTGTCAATTCTTTTGAAATAGGTAAAAATATTTCCGAAAATACTATAATTTTATAAAACTTCATTTAAAATATGCATTTACCTAAAGATAAAGATTAGACATTCTATTATCATTTATTCAAGCTAAAAATAATAATGAAAAAAAGCTTATATATATATATATATATATATATATATATATATATATATATATATATATATATATATATATATATATATATATATATATATATATATATATATATATATATATATATATATATATATATATATATATATATATATATA
>JXCR01139406.1:20161-36844 GCA_002079205.1 Phalaenopsis hybrid cultivar
TTTTATATATATATATATATATATATATATATATATATATATATATATATATATATATATATATATATAATTTTATTATTTCGAGTTAAAATCAGTCGAGCACTACCGAAAAAATATTTTTTTGTGTTCGGCTCTTTTATATATTGAGTACAAAAACATTACTCATGTTCTGCTTGTTTGCTTGACGAACAAATCAAACACAAACAAACTATTTGCAAACAACGAGCCATTTTGACCGCGCTACACTCAACAAAGCTCCTGTAAACACCGTGACTAACATAGAATGGCGACTGCAATCCCAAACGACAAAAAATTATTGTTCTTGCGAAATAACTTCCGCAAAAGTTTGGGAGACACTTGTTCACCAAACAAAAGCATTTTCACATATCAAAGCCCTCTGCAATGAACGAAACTTCATTGTTTTCTCAAATGAAGCCTGATATACAAAATTTTAAAAAGCAAAACAAATATTTTTATGCATAAATAAGACGACATATATATATATATATATATATATAAAATACGCCACCAACAAATTTTCATCATCTGACACGAATCTCGGTGCAATTTTTTGAACAAGAAATATTCAAACTTCGATTAAGAATCATTTGGAGCTCCAATTTTAGCAAACATATAGTCAAACTGATCGGCTCAATGAGACAGACCTAATGATATAAAAGTCAGTCCAATTCGAGTCAAATCAAGCCCAGATCAAATCATTAAACCACTATTGGAGGATTTTCGGAGGCATTTGAAAGGTCAAACGGATGTCGAATCTAGCGAGTTTATTGTCGAATCCAGCATCTCGACTAGACGAATCCAACGAGCCTAAAATTGCTCAATTTCGACATCGTTAAGACACTCAAATGTCCATCAAATATCATCTTATCAAAGGAAGCTCTCTGGACCGTCCGATCAAAATGGTTCATATTACTGCATTAATTGCACTCAAAACACAATAATAGAGCCTCACCCCTCACATGAGAGAGAATTTGAGGCTTTGAGAAAGAGCTCAAGTTCAATATCATCATCGCTATCGTCGATCGCCGTCGACCACCACTAATCGTCGACAACCACTGCTGACCTTTGTCGACCACCGTTGATCGCCGTCAATCGCCGCTGACCTCCATCGACCACCACAGACCTCAGTCGACGTTGTAACTTGGAAAACTAGTAACTCTTTCCAGCCTGTGGGACAAGGAGCATATGTAATCATTAACTTATAGTAAATTTTTACAACTATGTCAAGCCCCATCGTTTTTCCTCTTTAAGGGTTTTTCACATAAAAACTTCTGGTGTTATCACAGCTTGATTCATTTTCATCTGAGTGTGTGTTGAATCCTCGTGCAATGCTAAGACGATAATCCATTACTCTACCACCACGAATTTTCTAGCACTCATCTGAGTGTGTGTTATCACAGAAAGTTTTAATCCCACAACTAAAGTGCTTACACAGTCTAATACATGACCACCAGACACAATGTTCGTGACAATGGAGCATCCCGACAGTCACGAAGTCAAGGGCGGCATGCTTCTTCATCTTCCTGCCCTGGAAGACGTTATCCCGCCAATGAAGGTGTTTCGGGTCCTTTAATAGAAGAATGAATGCGTAGAATAGACGAGTCTCAACTAGAGATCCTACAGCTCCTACGCGGGGTTCAACAGCCGCTGCATACACCATTGGATTAAATTCGTTTACCATTAACTCCACGACGTACAAGAAACATACCGCTCGGAAGAACTCATGCCGACCTGCCTCCTCAAGAAGGAACACATCCCCTATCAGGTCGTGATGTTGAACTCCTATATACAATAAGTTCCACTCATCCATCTCGTGCAACTCACCCAACATCGCCACATCTTCCTGCCATTCCAGATAATATCATTTGTAATGAACTACGACGCCTCGTCCGGGAAGAGTTCCCCTTAAAGAAAAAGGATCGCTTCTATGCTCACTGTAACATCCATGAATCTTCTCCCTTAGCAGATGTTGTCCTCCAACACTCCATCCCAACAGGCTTTAAGCTTCTGAGCATCGATACATACGAAGGGACAACCGACCCTTAAGAGCATATTGATCATTATTGAACTATCATGCACATTCAGCGTGCCTCTGATGTGCTTCTGTGTCAAGTGTTTCCGACTACTCTTAAAGAACAAGCTCAAACTTGGTTCTACTCTCTGTCGGGGGCACTATAAACACCTTTAACGAGCTTGCAAAACTGGGCGCGGAGCAGTTCATCGCAAATATAAGGATCATCAAAGATTCATCCTATCTCTCGGGAATTCGTCAAAGTGAAGGAGAGTCACTCAAAGACTACTTCCGCAAGTTTTCTACTGAAGCCCGTCAAATTCCAGGAGTAGATCCAGAGTTACTTAGGGTGGTTTTCCTTGGGGGGCATTCGCCTAGGACCCTTATACTCATCTCTAATGTGGGAGACAGTTTATTCTTATGCCGACCCTGTCCTCCGTGTTGAGGCCCAAATCACTGCAGACGATGCCATCAGTGCGCATAAGGAACAATTTGAGAAATTTGGGGGAAAGCACAAAGGTAATACTGGAGATACTAATCAATTTTCGCAACGGAGAAAGTCTGAACAACAGAGGAATCACGACATGCTTCCTCAACCTGCATGACAACGAACTAAATATCGACCCAAGAAAGAATATACACCACTCAACACATCACGTGCTAACGTCTTAATGACTATCAAAGACGAGCAAGCCGTTAAGTGGCCTCATGCCCTAAAACCTAACTCAGGGAATCAAGAACAATACTGTCATTTTCATCGAAGTTGTGGCCACTCCACTGAAGCGTGTAAGTTAATTAAACAAAGATTTCTTGGTCGATTTGTACAAAACAAACCAGCCGGTATCAATAATGCTCCTACTGGGGCAACATACACCAAGGTAGCAACATGGGGGTCACCCAGTCGTAAGAGAAATTCAAACAATTGCTGGAGGTTCATCACTGATTGATCAAGTCCTTATCACTGTATCTGGTGAACCAATGCAGAAGAAATTGCGCCTCGAGCCTATAACTTTTGATGATTCTGATTTGGAGGGACTTTGAGTCCCCCACCAAAATCCTCTTGTCATTAGCGCGGGAATTGGTGAGCCCTGCTATAACGTAAAGAGGATCTTGATCGACAATGGGAGCTCTATTGATGTCTTGTTCTATTCAAGTTTCCTTAGTTTGGGATTGAAAAGAGAAAGACTTCCACCTGCATCTGGACCATTATATGGTTTTGATAATCGACAATAAATCTCCCTGTTGTATTAGTGGATTTTCCTCAACAGATAACCCACTCAGTTTAGTTCATCATTGTCAAATCAAAATCGGCATATAAGGCTATTTTCAGGAGACCACTGCAATCAATCTTTGGCATTGTTACTTCTGTAACACACTTGAAGATCAAGTTTCCAACCCCAGCAAGGATCGACATCGTGCAAGGTGATCAACAAATAGCGAAATCATGTTACCTCAGACAAACTCAGTCACGCTCGTCAATGAAACTTAGCATTGAAAACTTCAATCTTTGAGATGAAGATGTATCTCAACGGGCTTCTCCCGTGGAAGACTTGGTTCAAATCCCACTCTCTGACGAATATCCCTCCAGAACAGTAGAGCTTGGTTCCCTACTCTCTGATGAGCAAAGTCCAGAGTATGTAGATCTTCTCCAATAGAACCAAGACATTTTTGCATGGACTCTGACCGACATGTCTGGAGTTGACCCTAAAATAATCATGCACTCTTTAAAGATAGATCCAACCTTTAAACCGGTCGTCTAGAAGAAACGCAACTTTGCCCCAGATCGTTTACAAGCTATTTAAGAATAACTCAACAAGCTTCTCGAAGCAAAGTTTGTACGGGAAGTACATCATTTTGCATGGCTGGCCACTGTCGTCATGGTGAAAAAAGCTAATGGTTCATGAAGAATGTGTGTCAACTATACAAACCTCAACAAAGATTACCCGAAGTATAATTTTCCCCTCCCGCGCATAGATCAACTCGTTGTTTCCACGTCTGGACATCAGATGCTAAGCTATAGATGCATACTCGGGTTACAATCAAATAAAGATGAACACAATGGACGAGGAGGCCACCTCTTTTCAAACAGATAAGGTCTTATATTGTTATCAGGTTATGTTATTCAGGTTAAAAAATGCTGGTGCAACTTATCAACTACTCATGAACAAAGTCTTTAAAGAGCTTCTTGGGCATACAATGGAGGTTTATGTTGATGACATGTTAGTAAAAAACTTGGAAGCATCCCAACACATTTCTCATCTAGAAGATTGTTTCCAACTTCTTTATCAGTATGACTTATGACTTAACCCGACTAAATGTGCTTTCGGGTTCACATCAAAGAAGTTTCTGGGATTCATGGTTACCCATCGTGGGATTGAAGCAAACACAAAAAAAATCAAGGTGTTGAGAGAGATGGTGCCTCCAAGGAACATCAAGGAGGTGCAACGATTGAATGGTCGTATAACCGCCCTATCCCGGTTCTTAGTTTGGAGATAAGTATCTGTCATTCTTCAAAATACTAAGAGGAGCTCGAAACACTAGTTTTCAATGGGCAGATGAGTGTCAGATCGCTTTCGAGCAACTTAAGGCATATCTGGCTTCACCGCCCCTTCTCTCAAAACCCATCCAATGGGAGATGTTATATATCTATTTGGTTATTTCACCTCATGCAATAAGCTCTGTCCTTGTCAGAATAGAGAACACAATCAAGAAAATAGTATATTACGTCAGTAAAGTTCTCTCTGATTCAGAAAGTTGTTATCCGATGGTGAATAAGACTGCACTAGCTCTGGTACTCTCAGCAAGGAGACTTCATCCATACTTCCAGGCTCACACTATTGACGTTTACATGCAACTTACTTTGAAGGCTATCCTACAAAGGCCAGAAGCATTGGGAAGATTAGTTAAATGGTCAGTAAAATTTGGAGAATTTGACATCCACTATTTACCACGACCAAACATAAAATCACAGGTGTTGGGCCGACTTTGTAGTAGAATGTACAGTGTCTGCCTCTAATGAACCACCCTCCTCTCTTCCACGATCACCTCAATGGATATTATATGTAGACGAAGCATCTGGAAACTCACAAGCTGGTGCAGGAATAATACTCATCTCCCCAAAGAAAGATATTTTGGAGTACATACTTCGTTTGAAATTTATAGCCACAAATAATGTTGTTAAATATGAAACACTTGTCACTGGATTAAAGCTTGTCATTAACTATGAAGTATGAAACATGATTATCTACACTGATTCTCAACTCGCTGTATCTCAAGTAGAAGGAGAATTTGACGCTCATAACTCACATTTGGTGCAGTATCTCAGTCTCGTAAAAACACTTCTCGCCCAAATTGAAACAAGTAAGCTCGTTAATATACTTTGAGAGCATAACACCCGAGCTGATGCCCTCTCCAAGCTTGCAACTTTAATAACTGGAGATCTCTATAAAAGAATGTATATTGAGGAGATACATTTTCCTAGCATCCATGGCCCATGGGAGATATTGTCTATAGATGACCCAAGGAAGCCATCTTGGATGGATCCCATCATCTCCTTCCTCCGAGACGGAATACTGTCAGATGATGCTACTACATCAATTCGCATCTGACACATGGATGCCAACTTCATCCTCATAGGGGATGAACTGTATAAGAAGGCATTTGTAGGTCCATATCTCAAGTGTCTTCCTCTATCTGAAGTTGATTATGCTCTATGAGAAGTTAATTTCAGAATATGTGGGGAGCATCTTGGTGGCAGGGCACTTGCTCTTAAAATAATGAGGAAAGACTTCTACTGGCTCACAATCAAGCAAGATGCATTAAAGTTTGTGCAAAAATGTAAGAATTGCCAACTACACTCCAATCTTACACATGCACCGCTGACCAAAGAAAAATATGTTGAGATTTTCATATCTATTTTATACTGTTTTTAATGATATTGCACTTTAAAGAAATGTATTTTTGATGTTTTGTTGCAGGAATGATGAATTAGGGTCATTGGAGTAAAAAAATACAAAAAAGGAGCGAATTCAGAGCGAAAAAAACCAAAATATGGAGAATTGAACTAGGTCGCTGACGGCGCCCTCGACCACGCCGACAGCAAGTTTTTCCCAGAATTATAGGACAAAATTCTTCAGAAGCCCGCCGACAGCGCCCTCGANCTAAAGTGTAGTTTTGTTTTCTTCATGGATTCTGAATAGTTTTCATTATCTTTCTTCTTAAAATGATAAGTAATTAAGTTTTAGATGAAAGTTGTGGAGAGTATTGATCTTTAATGTTGGAAGAAGTTGTGATGATTTAAATTTACTTACTTCATTTACTTCTTGATTTGGCCAATCCATATGTTAAAATTTGTTATGAGAACATGTAAGAACCAGGCTGGTATTGTGTTAGTCAACTGCAATGTCGTAAAATTTGTTATAAAAATGTTCAGACGGTTGCCATGTATTGCAGAATGAATGTTTTGGGACTAACAAAA
The DNA here is from genome assembly GCA_002079205.1 of Phalaenopsis hybrid cultivar. NCBI lineage: Eukaryota > Viridiplantae > Streptophyta > Magnoliopsida > Asparagales > Orchidaceae > Phalaenopsis > Phalaenopsis hybrid cultivar. The sequence continues at coordinate 26,671 of JXCR01139406.1, forward strand.
TGGTTGCGACACAACAAGGAAAACAACTAATTGCTTAGCAGCATTCCTCTTGAAAATGAAAACTACCACAGTTAACGACAAGAATCAGTTTAGGACAGCTACCTAACAAGCCACACAAAAACTCCTAGGGATGGTCAAACCCTGGTTATAGACCAAACAACAGGTTTTCTTAGGAACCTAACTCTCACACTAAAGAAGAGATAAAATGAACACCCAAAAGTTCCTCATAAATCTTTGTACTACAAATTTTTGCCTATGTTCCATCTCGAAGAAACAAAAAATGAAAAAATCTTACCAATGCGAAGAGAGGGAAGAAGCCCTATACGTGAGGAACTCGTGAGAAGAAAGGAGGAAGCAGCCTGGTTGCGTGAGATGTGCCTGAGAAGAGGAGGAAGTCGTCAGAGTAGAGGAAGAGAGGGGTGCAGATCGTGGTTCATCTTCTTTCATGGAAAGAAATGAGAATTGTGGGGTAGTGTAATCAGGTAAAAAATCGAGAGAGGAAGCTGGGCCACGGGTTGTTCACAGTGTTCCGCGTTCGGGGTATATCGTTGCCTGTCGCAAGAGCACTGCTGCCCCAAACACAAATTTTTTACAGTACAACACCACACCGCAGCCTAGCAACTGCGCCAAATAGAGCCTAGGTCAATCAAAATCATCATCGGCAAGGATGATAACTCCCTGCAGAAGTTGGTTATGCCATGAATTTGACAACGCAGAAGGGATCAGATGGAGGTAGATGCCATTAGAAGCACTGACAAACACAGTCCAACCTTATCCTCAACCTCGTTGGAACATTCCCCTTTCTCCTTCATGATATCATGATTTAATCCACGATATTTAGTAATCATCAACTTTTAGTAAATTTTTACAACTGAGCCAAGCCCCATCGTTTTTCCCCTTTACGGGTTTTTCACGTAAAAACTTCTGGTGTTATCACAGCTTGATTCATTTTCATTTGAGTGTGTGTTGAATCCTTGTGCAATGCTAAGACGATAATCCATTACTCTACCACCACGAATTTTCTATCACTCATCTGAGTGTGTGTTATCACAGAAAATTTCAATCCCACAACTAAAGTACTTACACAGTCTAATACATGGCCACCAGACACAATGTTCGTGACAATGGAGCTTCCCGACAGTCATGAAGTCAAGGGCGGCATGCTTCTTCATCTTCCCGCCCTGGAAGACGTTATCCCGCCAATGAAGGTGTTTCGGGTCCTTTAATAGAAGATTGAATGCGTAGAATAGATGAGTCTCAACTAGAGATCCTACAGCTCCTACGCGGGGCTCAACAGCCGCTGCCTACACCATTGGATTAAATTCGTTTACCATTAACTTCAGGACGTACAAGAAACATACCACTCGGAAGAACTCATGTCGACCCGCCTCCTCAAGAAGGAACACATCCCATGTCAGGTTGTGATGTTGAACTCCTAGATACAACAAGTTCCACTCATCCATCTCGTGCAACTCACCCAACATCGCCACATCTTTCTGCCATTCCAGATAATGTCATTTGTAATGAACTACAACGCCTCGTCCGGGAAGAGTTCCCCTTAAAGAAAAAAGATCGCTTCTACGCTCACTGTAACATCCATGAATCTTCTCCCTTAGCAGATGTTGTCCTCCAACACTCCATCCCAACAGGCTTTAAGCTTCTGAGCATCGATACATACGAAGGGACAACCGACCCTTAAGAGCATATTGATCATTATTGAAATATCATGCACATTCAGTGTGCCTCTGATGCGCTTCTGTGTCAAGTGTTTCCGACTACTCTTAAAGGACAAGCTCAAACTTGGTTCTACTCTCTATTGGGGGCACTATAAACATCTTTAACTAGCTTACAAAACTGTTCGCGGAGCAGTTCATCGCAAATATAAGGATCATCAAGAATTCATCCTATCTCTTAGGAATTCGTCAAAGTGAAGGAGAGTCACTGAAAGACTACTTCCGCAAGTTTTCTACTGAAGCCCGTCAAATTCCAGGAGTAGATCCAGAATTACTTAGGGTGGTTTTCCTTGGGGGGGCTTCGCCTAGGACCTTTCTACTCATCTCTAATGTGGGAGACAGTTTGTTCTTATGCCGACCCTGTCCACCGTGTTGAGGCCCAAATCACTGCAGACAATGTCATCAGTGCGCATAAGGAACAATTTGAGAAATTTGGGGGAAAACACAAAGGTAACACTGGAGATACTAATCAATTTTCGCAACGGAGAAAGTCTGAACAACAGAGGAATCACGATATGCTTCCTCAACCTGCATGCCAATGAACTAAATATCGACCCAAGAAAGAGTATACACCACTCAACACATCACGTGCTAACGTCTTAATGGCTATCAAAGATGAGCAAGCCGTTAAGTGGCCTCATGCCCTAAAACCTAACTCAGGGAATCAAGAACAATATTGTCATTTTCATCAAAGTTGTGGCCACTCCACTGAAGCGTGTAAGTTAATTAAATAAGGATTTCTTGGTCAATTTGTACAAAACAAACCAGCTGGTATCAATAATGCTCCTACTGGGGCAACATACACTAAGTTAGCAACATGGGGGTCACCCTGTCGTAAGAGAAATTCAAACAATTGCTGGAGGTCCATCACTGACTGATCAAGTCCTTATCGCTATATCTGATGAACCAATGCAGAAGAAATTGCGCCTCGAGCCTATAACTTTTGATGATTCTGATTTGGAAGGAGTTCGAGTGCGCCACCAAGATCCTCTTGTCATTAGCGCGGGAATTAGTGAGCCCTGCTATAACGTAAAGAGTATCTTGATCGACAATGGGAGCTCTATCGATGTCTTGTTCTATTCAAGTTTCCTTAGTTTGGGATTGAAAAGAGAAAGACTTCCACCTGCATCTGGACCATTATATGGTTTTGATAATCGAACAGTGAGGGTCGAGGGAACAATAAATCTCCCTGTTGTATTAGGGGATTTTCCTCAACAGATAACCCACTCAATTTAGTTCATCATTATCAAATCAAAATCAGCATATAAGGCTATTTTCAGGAGACCACTGCAATCAATCTTTGGCGTTGTTACTTCTGTAACACACTTGAAGATCAAGTTTCCAACCCCACCAGAGATCGGCATTGTGCAAGGTGATCAACAGATCGCGAAATAATGTTACCTCAGACAAGCTCAGCCACGCTCGTCAATGACACTTAGCATTGAAAACTTCAATCTTTGAGATGAAGATGTATCTCAACGGGCTTCTCCCGTGAAAGACTTGGTTCAAATCCCACTCTCTGACGAATATCCCTCGAGAACAGTAGAGCTTGGTTCCCTACTCTCTGATGAGCAAAGGCTAGAGTATGTAGATCTTCTCCAACGGAACCAAGACATTTTTGCATGGACTCTGGCCGACATGTATGGAGTTGACCCTAAAATAATCATGCACTCTTTAAAGATAGATCCAACCTTTAAACTGGTCGTCTAGAAGAAGCGCAATTTTGCCCCAGATCGTTTACAAGCTATTTAACAATAACTCAACAAGCTTCTTGAAGCAAAGTTTGTACGGGAAGTACACCATCTTGCATGGCTGGCCACTATCGTCATGGTGAAAAAAGCTAATGGTTCATGAAGAATGTGTGTCAACTATACAAACCTCAACAAAGATTACCCGAAGTATAATTTTCCCCTCCCGCGCATAGATCAACTCGTTGTTGCCACGTCTGGACATCAGATGCTAAGCTTTATGGATGCATACTCGGGTTACAATCAAATAAAGATGAACCCAATGGACGAGGAGACCACCTCTTCTCAAACAGATAAGGTCTTATACTGTTATCAGGTTATGTTATTCAGGTTAAAAAATGCTGGTGCAACTTATCAACGACTCATGAACAAAGTCTTTAAAGAGCTTCTTGGGCGTACAATGGAGGTTTATGTTGATGACATGTTAGTAAAAAACTTGGAAGCATCCCAACACATTTCTCATCTAGAAGATTGTTTCCAACTCCTTCGTCAGTATGACTTATGACTTAACCAGACTAAATGTGCTTTTGGGGTCACATCAAAGAAGTTTCTAGGATTCATGGTTACCTGTCGTGGGATTGAAGGAAACACAAAAAAAATCAAGGTGTTGAGAGAGATGGTGCCTCGAAGGAACATCAAGGAGGTGCAACGATTGAATGGTCGTATAATCGCCCTATCCCGGTTCTTAGTTTGGAGATAAGTATCTGTCATTCTTTAAAATACTAAGAGGAGCTCGAAACACTGGTTCTCAATAGACAGATGAGTGTCAAATCGCTTTCGAGCAACTTAAGGCATATCTGGCTTCACCGCCCCTTCTCTCAAAACTCATCCAATGGGAGATGTTATATATCTATTTGGTTATTTCACCTAATGCAATAAGCTTTGTCCTTGTCAGAATAGAAAACACAATCGAGAAAATAGTATATTACGTCAGTAAAGTTCTCTCTGATTCCGAAAGTAGTTATCCGATGGCGAATAAGACTGCACTAGTCCTGGTACTCTCAGCAAGGAGACTTCGTCCATACTTCCAGGCTCACACTATTGACGTTTACATGCAACTTACTTTGAAAGCTATCCTACAAAGGCTAGAAACATTGGGAAGATTAGTTAAGTGGTCAGTAAAATTGGGAGAATTTGACATCCACTATTTACCACGACCAAACATCAAATCACAGGTGTTGGGCCGACTTTGTAGTAGAATGTACGGTGTCTGCCTCTAATAAACCACCCTCCTCTCTTCCACAATCACCTCAGTGGATACTATATGTAGACGAAGCATCTGGAAACTCACAATCTGGTGCAGGAATAATACTCATCTCTCCAAAGAAAGACATTTTGGAGTACATACTTCGTTTGAAATTTCCAGCCATAAATAATGTTGTTGAATATGAAACACTTGTCACTGGATTAAAGCTTGTCATTAACTATGAAGTATGAAACATGATTATCTACACTGATTCTCAACTCGTTGTATCCCAATTAGAAGGAGAATTTGACGCTCATAACTCACAACTGGTGCAGTATCTCAGTCTGGTAAAAACACTTCTCGCCCAAATTGAAACAAGTAAGCTCGTTCATATACTTTGGGAGCATAACACCCGAGCTGATGCCCTCTCCAAGCTTACAACTTTAACAACTGGAGATCTCTATAAAAGAAGGTATATTGAGGAGATACATTTTCCTAGCATCCATGGCCCATGGGAGATATTGTCTATAGATGACCCAAGGGAGCCATCTTGGATGGATCCCATCATCTTCTTCCTCCCAGACGGAACACTGTCAGATGATGCTACTACATCAATTCGCATCTGACACATGGATGCCAACTTCATCCTCATAGGGGATGAACTGTATAAGAAGACATTTGTAGGTTCATATCTCAAGTGTCTTCCTCCATCTGAAGTTGATTATGCTCTATGAGAAGTTAATTACGGAATATGTGGGGAGCATCTTGGTGGCAGGGCACTTGCACTTAAAATAATGAGGCAAGGCTTCTAATGGCTCACAATCAAGCAAGATGCATTAAAGTTTGTGCAAAAATGTAAGAATTGTCAACTACACTCCATTCTTACACATTCATCGCTGACCAAAGAAAAATATGTTGAGATTTTTATACCTATTTATACTATTTTTAATGATATTGCACTTTAAAAAAATTTATTTTTGATGTTTTGTTGCATGAATGATGAATTAGGGTCATTGGAGCAAAAAAATACAAAAAGGAGCGAATTCAGAGCGAAAAAGACCAAAATATGGAGAATTGAACTAGGTCGCTGACGGTGCTCTCGACCCTGCCGACGACAAGTTTTTCCCAAGGATATAGGACAAAATTCTTCAGAAGCCCGTCGAAAGCGCCCTCGAGGCCGCCGACGGCGAGATCGACGGTTATGCCTACTCAAGCTTTGGATAAGGCCAAATTTTGAAGGGATGCTTAGACAACTCTTGGGAAGCTCATCCACAACTTTAAAAGAACATTTTGACCAAAAACTGGGATAGTCTAGAGGCCTTGGAGGTTACCATTAGTGTATAGAATTTCTAATAGAGTGTAAAAATTGTGAAGAATTCTTCGAGAGATTGTAAGAGTGGAGGAAAAGTGAGAGATTTCTTCCTCCTTGCTACTTCGAAGAGGAATTCTGTGTGCTGTAAAGAAAGTATTTAGAGGAACTTCAAGGAGTGTTCTTGGGGAGAAACTAAAGATAAGTTATTTGCTTATTGTAGTTTGTATGACTTTGATTTTATATATGAAAGTTTTGTTGTGTTTTCTCGATGAGTTCTGAATAGTTTTCTCTGTCTTTCTCCTTGTCTCAAGATTTGTGAAATGGTAATTTGAATTGGCAAAGTCATGCAAATGTTTAAGAAATTGTGATGATATTTTCACTTTGATCTTAATTTACTTTCAATCTGGCCAATTGATTCATTAAAATATGTTGAGTTTTACAACTAAAGTGAAGATTACATCCAAGATTCAGGGAGGTCAAAGCCCTTGGAAGTTGGGTGCAAATAAATAGGGAAATAATATTGTTGTGCGTAGAATTGGAGATTTTAGAGTGACATACTAAAATCTGCAATTCACTTCTATCATTTGGGTGCTGAAGTGTAGATGTTAGCCCTCAGGTGAGGGGAATGTGGGAGCTCCGTGTTTGGGTGTTGATGTGTAGATGTTAGCCCTCAGGTGAGGGGAACGTGGGAGCTCCAAAGTGTCCGGTATCCTCCCAGCCTAGCTGTAGATTCAGTAACCAAGCATAGGATTAGTCAATGTTCTTTATTCAGTATCCTCCCAGCCTTGCCGCAGATTCAGTAAACAAGCGTAAGATTAGTTAATGTTTTTTATGTCTGGATCAAAGGGTAAAGAATATGTATGCTCCTATTTGGCACAATATAAATTGAACTAATTCATTTTATTATTCACTATAATTTCTTGGTAAGGAGAATGATGCTTTCTTATACATTGAATATAATAATTAAACCCTCCTTAGTATCATTAGTTATTTATTAGTTATTAAAATTATCTATTTATTTCAATTTTCTATTAGTGACAGATAAGCAAATTGAACTTTGTTGTTGTGATTAAAGTATTGCTTTTCTAAAATCTTAGTCCGTAATTCTAAACTACTACCTGTGGGATCGATATCTAGGACTCCATTAGAGCTCTATATTACTTAAGTGGTACGTATACTTGCGTTGATAAGTGTGACTTTACAATTATTGAATATTTATTACGTTCATATTTGCGATATGTATACTTGCGTTGATAAGTGTGACTTTACAATTATTGAATATTTATTATGTCCATATTTATCGTATACTTGCATTGATAAGTGTGACTTTACCATTATTGAATATTTTATATATACATCTTTATCGAATCTATAATTGTTATTAAGTTTTTGGTGCAGTTGCTGAGGAATTAAATCTTTTAGCAGCATTTTTTAAGCATATATAAAGTCGCCGGTCAAGTTTTTGGCGCCGTTGCCGGGGAGTGAGTGAGAACCCTATATAAAGTCGCCGGTCAAGTTTTTGGAGCCATTGCCGAGAATTAAATATTATAGTAGCGCTGTCAAATTCTTATATTTGTTCGTTTATAAAAAAAGTCGTTGTCAACCGCCAGTAGAACTCACATCTTTTCTAAGTCATTAGCTTTCGCCCAATGGGGGGTATATATCATAGGGTCATTTCTGATAGATACTGGACAACGAAAAATCATCATCTTAGTTGTCAACTACTTCATTAAATGGGTAGAAGCAGAACCTCTTGCCAAAATCACTGAGGCAAATGCCAAACAGTATGTCTGAAAAAATACCATATGTCGCTTTGGGCTTCCTTCAAAGATTATCACTGATAATGGGACTCAATTCACTGGAAGGGTGTTGACCTCACTTTTGGTTGAGGTCTAGAAACTTCTTTAGTAGCCTAGGTCTAGCCATAGGACTTTCCTATTGACTAGTCTTAGAAAATTAGAAAAGGTACCCTCACCATTAGAAATTCAAAACTCTTTTCTTTGCTCAACTTGAAGTTTCACATATTGATCATAACCTCTTACAATTAGTAGGTAAGATCATTATGAGAAAACTCAAGAAGAATTCCTATAGAACTACTTGGCCTTAGGATTGACCCTGGGTGTTGGTTTGAAGTTAAGGTACATAATATCCTCACAATACCCTGGCTAAGACCAATATATGGGGACCCAAAATGAAGATTTCATTGGTCCATGACTCATTCAAAATGGTTCTCAACCCAATTGCACTTGAAATACCCAACTTGGTCTTTTGCCCCTATGCACCTCCAAATTACCTAACTGCTCTTGGGACCCAAATTTGGCCAAAATTCCCAAATTTTGCCAAAATATCCAAAACTAATCAAAACTCATTCCAAACACTTTGAATACATCCAAATTTGCCAAAACTGACAAAATATTCCAAAAATGGCCAAATTACCAAAATACCCCTCCATGGCCCAAAAATCCAAATATTCCAAATATTCCCAAAAAATCCAAAATATTCCCAATTTCATTTTGTCCAACTACACCATGGTCTAATTTGGTCAATTTTCATCTTTAACCAAAATCCCCAAATTATCCTTTAAAGACCCAAAATTCTTCAAATCCATCCCAAGTGTCTATAAATTGATCTTAATTGATCCCAATTACCATTCTAAACGCAAATTCACTTTTTATATGACCAAAATCAACCAAATCCAGGCTCAATTGGCCCATGATTTGAGCTCAATTTTTATTTGGGTCAAAACCCCAATATTGACCGTAAGACTTAATCTCACTCAATTGAACTCATAGCTTAGTCAATTAGCCTCAATTAATATTGCAAAATCTTTATAACATTCTTACATATGAAAATCAACCATCAATTGTCCTTGACAAAACCTCAAATTTATTTGATTTTGGTCTAAATCCAAAATTCCCAATATTAGCACCAATATTGGCTAACACCCCAAATCTCAACAATTGATTGCCCTAAACCTCAAATTGACATCCAATTTTTGTTGACAATCCCTTATAAGGTCATTTGTGACCAAACACAACAATCAATTTGAGCTTAATCCAAAGTTAGCTCAAGTTTGACCCAAATTAGATCTATATCCTTAATTTGGGTCTAAAACCAAAATCCATCAACATCCATCCAAATTGACCATCAAATCAACTTCAAAACAATTTTCATCCTTCATAAAAATTGTTCATTATGATGTTTTAAACCAAACACAACAATCAATTTGGACTTAGCCCATGGCTAGCCCAAGTTTGACCCAAACTTAGGCCTCAACATGCTTAAAATGGGACCAAAACCAAAAATCCACCAAATTGATTAACCAATTGACCTCAAAATGACTTTCACCCTTCATTAAAGTTGTTCCTTATGGTCTCTAACACCAAATGCCATATTTAATTGGGCCAATTGGCATGCCTAACCTAGTTTCAAAAATCCACCAAATTGATTAACCAATTGACCTCAAAATGACTTTCACCCTTCATTCAAAAATCCACCAAATTGATTAACCAATTGACCTCAAAATGACTTTCACCCTTCATGAAAGCAAAAATCCCACCAAATTGATTAACCAATTGACCTCAAAATGACTTTCACCCTTCATGAAAGTATAAAAAATCCACCAAATTGATTAACCAATTGATCTCAAAATGACTTTCACCCTTCATAAAGTTTTCATGGTCTCGTACACCAAATACCATGGTTAATTGGGCCAATTTCCATGCCTAACCTAGTATAAACACAAAATTGCACCAAATTGATTAACCAATTGACCTCAAAATGACTTTCACCCTTCATGAAAGTTGTTCCTCCTCCTACACCAAATTCCATATTTAATTGGACCAATTGGCATGCCTAACCTAGCCCAAACACAAGATCTACACCAAATGCCATATTTAATTGGGCTAATTGACATGCCTAACCTAGCCCAAACACAACACCAAATGCCATATTTAATTGGGCTAATTGGCATGCCTAACCTAGCCCCAACACAAGATTTGGTCTAAATTCCATATTTAATTGGACCAATTGGCATGATTAACCTAGCCCAAACTCAAGATTTGGTCAAAATGCCATATTTAATTGGGCCAATTGACATGTCTAACCTAGTCCAAACACAAGATTTGGCCATTTGTCATATTTAATTGGGCCAATTGACATGCCTAACCTAGTTCAAACACAAGATTTGGTCATA
>JXCR01139406.1:56040-77784 GCA_002079205.1 Phalaenopsis hybrid cultivar
AATCTTTTTTATATAAAAGGAAGCAAAAACAAAATCGGGAGCACAATCTATGGAATCCAACATTTTATTAATGAAATATATCCAACATTTTATTAATACTTTTTTTTTAATTGTAACTCACAAATTTACTAACTTAAATACCTCACAAAACGTGAACAAAAATTCACATAAAAAAATATTATTAAAATAATAATTAATAATATGATAATATTATTTTTAAAATGAAGTTGATTAATGTCACAATATAATCCGTCCTCCAACAAAACTCTCAATGTCTAATCACTATTAGTGGTGTAATCTTCAAACCGATCCGCCTACCTAAAAAGTCATAATTCTCTGTTTTTTTCTTAGACACCTTTAAAACTCTGTCATAGATATATGGTTGTCGCGAAGTAAGTATGGAATATTGTAGTCCACATTAGCAAGACAATGCTCTAGAAGTATCAAAAAGGTCTCGAGCTCATCTTTTCTGAATGTTCAAAAATCACAAAGCACAAACCTCTAAATGCAACATTAGTAAGAAAGAATATTGTAGTAATCAATTCATGTTTAATAAAACTTTGAGATATTAGATAATAGAGTATAAACCAACAAATCTGTCACTATCAGAAGACAATAGACATTAAAAAAAAGTTGTTGATTGTCTTTAAACCACGTAATATCCAACTCACACATTTTTCATATATGCATGTCACAAAAAAAACTATCCAGAAGGACCTTAAAAGTCACAACACTGAAAAAGAAGAAGAACTTTGTTGCATTCATTGGGATTTGACACGCATCAAGAACTAATAAAACATATAGGTCATGCATAAGAACTCATAAGGTCAAATATCTCATCATTGACCTCAAAAATAAAAAAAATTAAAACACAATAAAAATTTACATTACATATTACACTCACGGTTGCCTCACTGGTCATTCAACTGGGAAGAAATACATGCAAAAGAACTTAAAGTAACATTGAGATTAAAAATGTTCATCATTGCATAAATCATCAATACAAAAAACAATAAACATATGTATAACATATTATAAATAAAATAACAAAAAAGGTATAATCGCTCAATTAAACCGCCAACAATGGTATATGTAATTCGCTCTCTCAACTTTATCTTCTTCCTTGCACCAACTCAAAGCAACATTGCGATTAAAAATGTTCATCATTACATAAATCATCAATACAAAAAACAATAAACATATGTATAACATATTACAAATAAAATAACAAAAAAAGGTATAATCGCTCAATTAAACCGCCAACGATGATATATGTAATTCACTCTCTCAACTTTATCATCTTCCCCACACCTTTCTCATCCTACGTGCAAGTCTTAGGCAAATCACTTTCATCCTTTAATAAAGATTGCTCTTGGGATATTCATATACTTTAACAAGGACATGTGAATGATTTTCATAAGTCTTATTGAAGTCAATGTCATTGCGCAAAGGATGTTGATGAATATAGTGTGTAGAGCTATTGTGGCGGCCACAATATACACTTTCTTAAGAAACAAATATGTCGACATATCTCACAATATGACCTATTTTTTCTTCCAAACTCAAAATGCTCTTTCAATAACATCGCGTAAATATAAGTATCTCTTATTAAACATCTCTTACATGCCCTAAGTGATATTGCTAGCATTTTAAAAATCAAGAATGTGATATTTAGTATTCAAAAATGACTTTAGCAACCCACTTTGTAAGAGGTATCCAACATCGACCAAATAACATTTATCTGACATAAATACAATAATTAATATTGTAGTGAAAACACTTTCTCATTAGTTGGAACTCAAACAAACCTGGGGGTGGCTATTGAAAGTTGTATTTCTGAGTTTTTGCAAGAAATTTGAAGATATGACTGTCACATACAACCATGATATTTTGTGTTAGTGATCCCCATCGCCCAATGAACGTGATATTTTCATTATTCAAAACACGTGCATCCACATGTGTTTCATCGATCACTCTAATATAATTCTAAAGCGTTTAACAAAGTTATTTAAATTATTGTGTTTGTTTGAATTCTCAGAAATATGAGTAGATATAATTACCATAAAATATGACATATATTGTGGGTTTTGTGAAATCTCTATGTGGGTCCTTTTGAATGTTGGGTCATTTGGTTTAATCATTTATGATAAGAAACTGACTAGTGCAATCAACCAATTTGAAAAATATCTATTGATTGTTTCAAATGAGTGCTGGAATTGCTAAATGTCTCGTCTCATATATTCATTTGTGATAAAATGTAGAGGGTTATTGTAAACTCCCTCTTGAAGTTATCCTGAAGGAGCTAGTAAGTTCATGATTCCTGTGTAGTTCTTTCAAGAGATCGATGAATGACGGTTGTGTCATACGAAACATATTGTTAAATCTTGTTGGGTGTTTCATAGTATACTCCATAACCCACTTATCTCCAATGTAAGAAGATGTCATGCAAGGAGAGCGAACAATATATGAGTTGTAGTACTCATACATCAAAAACAACACAGTTACAATTCTTTTTTTGCATATTTCTTTGCCCATTTAATTTAATGTCTGTGCATCTAACACATATAAGAAGAACCGAACTAACTACTATTTGAACATGTTTCAAACAAGCAACAATCATAAATAAATTTTCAAAAGCAAATAACAAATTGTACAGTCCAGTTTATTGAGAGTATATTCAAAGCAACATAGATAATGTCTCAATGAAAAACAAATATAAAATTTTGAACTAGAAAAAATGGAATTCAAGCACCTCTGTTATCATAAAAATATTGTAAGTAATTGACCCTATGACCAGGGGTCATTGTTATAAAAAACTCTCTTCAGGTCGGGTTTTCAAGCAACTTCATAGAGAACAAGTACAACATGTACTCGTAAATTTTTTAATTTCTAAATTTCACATTACTTACTGAACGGAAGTTGTTTCTGATGTCTCAGAGTCAGTAGTGCATGAAACAAACAAACTAGAAAATTTGGTTCTAATGAAAACAACTTTTTTTTCTTTTTTTTTTAAACCCTAAGAGGCTTAAATCGACTAGTAGATTTAACTTCATTAAGGTTAGAGTTGGAGGCTTCATTGGATCCAAAAGTTAGCTTGACATCCACATGCTTAATTATGCCAACAAACCCTCTCTTATGCATGATTGCCTGTGGCAACAACTCTGCTAAACATATGATCCAAATTTTCTTCAAGTTCAATGTCAATACCACAGAACTTAAAATTTTTAGCATTTGGATTGGCCTACAAATTAATGGACTGTTCATATGTTGATGTAATTGAAAAAATGAATAATTGATAAGTGACTTCATGTTTCATAAATTTTTATCTCCAATCTCTCAGCTCATCATTCTTCAGAAACATCAATGATTGTTTTATCAGGTCTCAACCCAAGCCTATGGATCCAAGCTTCAAATCTTTTCATATTTTTCAGTTCTTTCTCAATTGATCCCACTTATTGTTCAATTGCACCCTATTTATATTTCCTTCTTGTACATTCCCTGAAATTCTTTGTTATATTTTTCCACCCGTCTTTATTAAAATAGGTGGTTGGCTTTCTTCCTAATTTCACTTTTTTAATATAGAGGTTGCAAAATATTATTTTGACGTCTTTATCCTACATATCAGACAAATATATTTTGTCTTTACCTTGGCGATACTAACATGAAAAAGAACTACGAAACATAAATGTATAAAATATAAAAAACAAAGTGTCATTTAAAATACCATAATTCTAAAAGGAAATTAAAAGTAAACATTGCAACAAATCACGAACACCGATATCACCACTAACAACACCACCACAAGCTTCTACATACACTATCAACATCACCACCACCAATGCATTGAAGAATCACACCCAACATTTACACACACCACCAACAAAACTACCAAGACAACACTACCATGTCACCAAAATCCCATGACACAAACCAACCACACCCAACATACACACACACCACCGCGTTACAACATCACAATCAACAACACCACCGCCAATGCACTAAAGAACCACATCCAACACCTACACTCACTACCAACACACACTAACACCATGTCACTAAAACCACATAACACAAAAGAACGACACCCAATACACATGCCACCATGACACAATATCACCACCATCAACACACACCATTGCTGTGCAAAAAAATATCACCCACACCAACACTACAAACACAATCACCAACATTGCACATCCTCTCTCCAACAAAGAGGGCAAACCGCCAAAAAAAAAAAAAAAAAAAAAAAAACACCCACACTACCACTATAAACATCACTATTAACATAAAATATCATTTCTTCAACAAAGAGAGCAAGTCGTCTGCAAAACCTGCCGCCTTTTAAAAATAATAATAAAAAAAAACACCCACACTACGCTACAAACATCACAGCCAACATAACATATCTCTCTTCCTCCAACACACTACCTCTAACATAGCATATCCTTCATCCAATTGAACAAAAAATGAAATAGAGGGGAAAGCCCCAACCAAGCAAGCTACATTAGGAAAAAAATAAAAATAAAATAAAATTCTTTCAAGCAGAGACAAAGAAATCGCAAGAAGACAGCACATGCTACGACACAAAAACCAAAAACCGCAAAAACCAAGCCCATAAATCGCAAGGACCAAGCCACAAATGACAAACCTTCAAACCATAAGCTAATTTCTACGCCAATAAGATAGAGATTACCAATCAAAAGGAAATGAGAGAATGCCACTTTAATTGAGTATCAGAGGGAAGGTAGGAAGGTAGGAGAAAAGAAATGATACCAAAACTTGCCGAACTTAGGGCAAAAGATAGCACGATGTCACCTCCCAAAAGAGCTCTTAGGGGTGGTGGGCAGCCCAGGACTTAAATACTGCTTTTCCGGCCCTACACCTAGCCGATGTGAGACTTTTTGTCTGTGACATTCTCCGCCACCCAATCATGTGACGCCCTCGTCGCAGATCGGCTCCACAGAGGGTCCCACTGGACCATGGAGAGTCCACACACCTTTCAGAGAGTAATTGACTATGATACCACTTGTCACCTTCCGAAAGAACTCTTCGGGGTGATGGACAACCCAAGACTTAAATACTGTTTTTCGGTCCAACACCTAGCCGAAGTGAAACTTTTTGTCCATGACAACGAGCTCGTAACAAGATAGGGGGAGAGGAGGTGGAGCTAGAGCAAGAGATTGCACGGGGTTGAATGCGAGGGCGTCAAACAGAAGATTGCATGGGGGTCGAAACACTACGGGCAATCATATAATTTTTCACGAGCAAAATGCAAACCCGCGGCCCACAATTTACCTAAATAATCCTTAAAAAAACAGCAACATATATATATTTTTTATAAACAGTAAAACTAAAATTTAGCTGATTTAGCTATACAGAGCTGAGCAACCTTAATTTTTCAAGTCTGCTCCCTTCAGGGTTTATCATCGTCTTTGGGTCTCCTTTTCTCGCAATTAACTGAAGTCCATCCCCGGCTATGCCGTCGGCGATCAACGGGCGACGTTAGCTATCGACATGGCTTTATCAGGCATTGGAACCATTACCAAAACCTCCTTCACTCTCCTTCCACCTCTTTCCTTCTGTCCTCTCCATCGGAGCTCCTTCGCCGCCTNACTAAATTCACGAAACCAATTTACCTCTCATGAATGAGCTCTAGCTTAGGCAATATGCTTCTTTTCCCTTATGGTAGAACTTATAGGTTCACATTTAGCTTGTAGCTTGTTTTATGCTGAATAATTCTCAGAACCTTTTGTAAAATTTATCTTGCTCTTCTTATTTTTACTTAACAATATTTTATATATTTATTAGTAGTGTTTGCTATAACTAGAAGGCACATTGAATAAATGAATTATTTCTTTGTGTTTTCTCACCGAAGAATTTTAAGCTTCATCATTGTCATTTAACCATTAGCTAAAAAGTGCATTTCATTGTGCTTTTGAAAGTACTGACCACCAAATTATTAAAAGATAAAAATTAACTCATTTAGTAGATTGAGTCAAGAGTAAACTACCATGTTATTAATATTATTTTTATGGGTTAGTANGACTTATGCTAGAGAGTGGAGGGTTTCAAGGACTCTGACTTTTGGGAGAGGAGAAGGCATCAATGCTATAGGGGAGATAACATCGATGAAGAGTAGATAGGGAAATCAAAAGGTTAAGATCCTAGTCATGAGTAAGAAATGGGAAATGTTGGCGAGAGAATTTTTTTTATATCAGTAAAAACATGAAATATAAAAAAAGTATTTTTAAAAACATTATTTTAAAATTTAATGAAGTTATTTACGACATGCTTGTCGGAGATGATGTTCTTTTAATTTTTAATGATGTTCTTTTAATTTTTAATGATATTTTAATTTGAGACTTGTCCATTGCTTATGATATGTGTCAGACACTTATCCATGCCAAGCATGTGTTAGATATCGCATGACTCTTTAACTAGAAGTATCGGTACATCATAGGGGAATGTCACGTAAACTATTTATATGAAGCAATGTCATTGGTATGTTATTTTGGGAGATACCAAAAAAACTATATATGGGGTGGAATAAATTCCTAATACGTTGTCTACAAGCTCTACAAGGTTGTACCTCATATAGCTCTTATAGGATTCATAATTAGTATTGCTGATTATGCTATCTTTATTCAAAACTCTTCATCTAGCATGTTGATTCTTGTAGTGTATGTGGAGGACATGCTTCTAATTGGAGATGACATTTTTGGCACCGTTGAAATAAAGCTTTAAATTTAAAAATGCTTATAACCAAATATCTCGTGTCCCAAAATATTTTCTTGGCATTGAATTTACATATAATAAATGTCTTTTTTCTCAAAGAGATTATGTAATAAACCTTCTTGAAGAGTCTTCTTGTCTGTAAGCTTGCTGACTCTACCATTTATATTCTACAAATATTTTAAAATGTTAAAACCTTTGAGGATGCTTCTCGTAGTAGATGTTTGGTTGGTAAGCATTTTTATGATTATCGCTAGACTGATATATTCATCGATGTCGGTGTGATGAATACACACATCTAAGGTTTCAAGAAGTATAAGAAAATATTTATGAGGATTTTAGAATATAGAAAGGGCTAGTCTTTCAAAGAAATAATCATTTAATGTTTAAATCTCTTATGGATGCTGACTATTGAAGATAGGAAGCCAACTTCTTGATATTGTATCTTTGTTGGTGGAATTCTTGTGTCCTAAAGGAGTAAGAAGCAAAAAGTTATGGATAGATATTGTGCTAAAGCAAAATGAGTGGTCTTAACTCACTTCAATTGTGAAATATGGGTAAAAATATTTTTTCAAGTAGTTTGATTTTTCTATTACCTTGTCAGTAATTTTAAACTATGATAATAAAGGTACTATCTTTAATGCTTGTAACTTAATTTTCTACAAAGGACTAAACATGTGAACGTTGATTTTTCATTTTATCGAGTGCTAGTATGTCCAAAAAGACTATTTTTACGTATATTGTTAACAAAGAATAATTGTTGATATATTTGTCGAGGATCAAGAATCTCTCAACCTTTCAAACTTATAAAATTGCATCTAGTTAATATATACACTCAGAGGAAATCGTGATGTAGGAAAATACAAAGTTAGAAGTTTTTATCAGAAGTTCAACCTTTGATCAAAGGCAATATACTCAAAATTAGTTTTTAATTTGATTATTAGTGAAATTAATATTCTGCTTTTCATTTGTCTCATATTTATGTAACAGTAAATTGTTGATTTGGTGCAGGTTAAGAAAGCATTTTCAAGGTGTGACATTGTAGGAAAGCGGTTTCCCATTTGTCATGTTCATATCAATGATTATATTGTTGAGGTTTGTACTTGATGCTTTTCAAACCAAGCATTAGCACTTACCTGAAGTTTTCAGTGATCATTCGAAAAAAGGAATATTTACATCCATGCCACTTAATTCTTATTTATTTACTTATCTAACACCTAAACTTTGATTTTTACATATATGCCACATTACCTATGCATTAAAAGGTGCATTTCTTTTTTTAAAAGTTAAAATAGTGGTTTTTTTAATGTGATGTGAAAGATTTGGGTGGTATAAATGTAAAAAGTAATGTTTAGCAGTTAGATATGTAAATTCTTCGAAATTGGATGGTATGTATGTAAATGTCCTTTGAAAAGACAATGAGATATTTTCATGGGATATTCAACTTTTCGCAGCTATACTTAAAATTTAATCCTTTGTCTCGTCGATTTCCCATATGCAAGCATCTTTTGTGATGCAGGTTTCAAGTTTTAGCTCCTCAGGAAAAAATTCAAGCAATCATGTTAGATATATTTCCCAAAGGCCTCCCGATTGTGATGAATTGGACTGCATGCGCTGGAGAAATTGCCTTGGACGTGATTTTACAATTAATGGGTTGCTATCTCATGTCATATTTTTAAAAAGGGGCATTCACATAAATACCGCGCAATTCCTATGTATTTACATATCTAACACCTAAACTTTACTTTTTTACATTTTTATCACCCACATCTTTCATATCATGTAAAAACAACACTTTCTTCACTTTTAAAAAAGTAAAATATACCTTTTCATGCATAGGAAAAGCGATATATATGTAAAGTTGGAAGTTTAAGTGTTATATATGTAAATAAATAGGACTTGGGTGGTAGGTATGTAAGTATTCCTTACAAAATCTTAACTATTGATTTATTGCTTTAGCAATCTTAACATTCTTAATTTTATAACAGCCTTTTGCATTTATGGATTGGTTTTTTTCACTCAACTCATCTTTTGTGCATTTTCTAGCTAGTCTAAACTTATCATTACAATGAAACTTGACATTTTTATAATTTATTGGTGTGTTTTTTGCTCAGATTGATGTTTAATCCATATACTCGGTTAGTTTATGACTATATGGGAGGCATGGAAGACATTAAAAAGGCTAAAGTGTGCATGTATTTCTTTAGACTGTTTTATTAACTTATTGCTGTCCTTTTGGTATTTTTATGCTGACAACCCTTCTTTTTTTTTCCCTAAGGTTCGAACTGTAATTCCTGCTCAGACATCTTTCCGAGAGGATTGTGGTAAATGAACATTCTAAATTTCTTGATCATTTGATATCATTGTTATATAGTGGTAGTTGAAAAGTAATGTTTATTTGAAAGAAAATTTACATGCGTAGCACACAAATCTTTTGTATTTACATATCTCATACCCCAATTTTCATATTTTGATACATAGCACTTTGGTGGTTTATACCTATGCATAAAAAGTTGTATTTCACTTTTAAATAATAGTAATAGTACTATTTTCAATGTGATATTAAAGATTTAGCTATGTTTGTAAATATGAAAGTTTTGGTGTGAGATATCTAAATCATAAAATTGTGTGCTTTATTCCCCTTATTTTAAATCTTTTTTTTCCTTGTGAAATATTACTCACAGCTCGAATTCTACGGGCAATCAGAATTGCTGCTCGTCTTGATTTTCGCTTTAATCGAGAAACGGCTCAGTGTATAAAAGATTTCGCATCATCGGTAGTAAGACTCGACAAGGTGTATTTTAGTGTTTAAGGTGTATTTTAGTGTTTAAATTGTCTCTGTTGTTATTTCATAGTTGGGGCATTTACATACGTACCACCCAATTCCTATGTATTTACATATATAACACCTAAAATTTGCTTTTTACATTTATACCACCAAAATTTTCCCATCACATCAAAATGCCACCATTTGAACTTATTAAAAGTGAAATACATCTTTTCATACATAGGAAAGGTGGTATGCAAGTTTTGGATACATAAGAATTGAGTAGTATGTATGTAAATCTTCCTTTTCATAGTTTCCTCGGAAAACATGCTTTGGTTTCCTGTTCTCTTATATATGTGCAAGCAGGGAAGAATTCTTATGGAAATGAACTATATGTTTGCGTATGGGTCTGCTGAGGCCTCTATGAGGCTGCTTTGGAAATTTGGACTACTGGAACTTCTATTACCCATCCAGGTCTTTGTTTACATTTTGATATTGGTTTTTGTGCTAATATTATAATTGCTTGTATTATTAAAGGGGACATTTACTTGCATTCCACCCAGTTCTTATATATTTACATATCTAGCACCTACATTGTTTTTTACATTTATACCACCCGTATCTTTTATATCACATTAAAAATACACTTCGTTAACTTCTTAAGAGTGAAATACACCTCTTCATTCAATGATAAGGTGGCATAGATGTAAAAATTGAAGTTTAGGTGTTAGATATGTAAATGCAGAAGATTTGAGTGGTATGTATGTAAATCTTCCAATTTAAAATCACATGACTTTCTTTTATTGCTATGGCATTTCTGCATCACCCAGGCTGCTTATTTTGTATCGAAAGGGTTTCGGAGGCGTGACAGCGGAACTAATATGCTCCTGGTAAATGGATCTTTGGAGTTTCTATAATTCTTAAATATTTTGAATCACATTTCCGAACCAAAAGAGGCCGTTTTGGGATTACTTTTATTTTTAATTTTATTTTGTTTATGTTTTTTTTCATGTTTTGATTTGAAACAAAACATACTTGCCTGTATGATTAAAGTATGGTTGCTTTTAAAAACACTCAAAACATCTAAAAACTGCTTTTAGTGTTTTGAAAAACATGTGAATTTGTTTTTATTAACAAAAAATAAAAGCATACAAGAAACACTTACAAACATATTTTTAAAAACAAAATAAAAAACATAAACATAAATAAAAATTAAAGGGTTTTTTTGGGATCAATTTTGTATTTTGTTTTAAAAAACATGTTTGTGTAGTGTGTTTTTTACATGTTTTTGTTTTTGTTTTTAAAAATAAATTATATATATTTTAAAAAACTCAAAATATCTTATATGTGTTTTGCATTTTTTTAAAAACAACCATACCTTAAGGGCTTGTTTGGGATCAATTTTATTTTATTTTTTTGTTTTTAAAAATATATTTGTTTAATGTGTATTAAATATATATATTTTTTTTTGTTACAAGAAACAAATAAGTATAATTTTGAAAACACTCATAACAACTTTTAGGTGTTTTGAGTGTTTTTAAAAAACATATCTTAATCAAACATACCAAAATATTTTGTTCAAATCAAAACATAAGTAAACAAAAAAAAAAGGTAGAAGTTATCCCAATCTGCCTCTAGTCAAATGGACACACATGTTTTACTTCAAATAAAAGAAAGTTTTGGTATGATATCACATGTTCATACAACAACAACAACATTCTTTTATCCCCCGAGGGGGGTAGGCTACAATAATACTTTTTCTCCATTGCGTCATATTAAGTGTCATATTTTCATTTAATTAGATTAAGATCATTTTTTATACAATATGCCAAAAAACATAATAGTTTAAAAGATTATTTAAATATTTTGAGTGTTTTTGAAAAGAAAAAAACATGCAAAAACATATTAAACATATATGTTCTTCGAACAAAGCAAAAACTAAAGCAAAAAAAAAGAAAAAAAAGAAAAAAAAAAGAGAGTGATCCCATACAGGCCATTAGTTTGTGCTACATTGGTTCTGCCATTTGTTACTTTTTAGCTGTCTTTAAATGTCATCACAACCCTTTCGTAACACGGACGTCCTTCACACGATTAACTGAAAGAGCAATAGGAGGTAGTAAACTAATTGGTAATTTCTTCAGGGAAATACAGAGCAGCAAATTTCTTGTATATATCAAAAGCTACTTCATAATATAAACCTCCAGCCTTTATACCCAATACCAATTGACAGAGTATTATGGCCAACAAGTGAATAATACTACTATGATGCAAAAAGGATAAAAGGTAAAAAAAATAGAAGTTCGTTAGAGGAGTAAAATAAAGCTGCCAATGAAGCGTAGGAAATGCTTATGCTTTTGATTGTCAGATACTAGACATAGCAACATATTCTTTCACAGAAAATTTGCGATTTAATCCTTTCGAAGTTTAAGATTTGAGGTGTAAACTTCTCCAAACAGGTTGAAGCCTCATTTTGTTTACCAGAATCTGAATAGTCCCTAATACTGTACTAGTAGCAAGATTTAAATTTTTAAATAACAAATTAGAGAATTATCATTAGGGGCATTTGCATGCATGCCATACAATTCTTATGCATGTACATATCTAACAGCTAAACATTGCTTCTTAAATTTATACCACCAAAATAATTCATATCACATCAAAGTACCACTATTTTAACTCTAAAAAAGTTAAAAACACCTTTTTCTTACATAGCCAAGGTGACATATGTGTAAATATTGAAGTTTAGGTGTTAGATATGTAAATACATAAGAATTAAGTGGCATGTCTGTAAATCTTCCTTATCATTCTTGACAGTTATTCCTTTGATTTAATGGGTTTCTGTGGGGATATTACTTTTGTCTATATGCAAGTTAGACAGATTTAGCTATCTTTTTTTTGCCTTTGGTGCTGTTTTTCTATGCATGATATCATTTGACAATCTGACTAACCATTGAATGTTTTGCTTAGGTTTTACTCTCAAATCTGGATAGATTTCTTGCACCAGATAGGCCGTGCCATAGTAGTTTATGGTNGATATGCCTATTAATAAAAATAAGGACACATACACACATCAGACATTTTAGTTCTTAAAAATAAAAAAAATAAGTCATAGAAGTCGAATAAAATAAATATAGTATTAAGAATAATAAATAAATAGTTAAACATCTAATTCTAACATTAACTTTCTAATGTAACATGAGAAAGGAGAGGATGTCAGCTTGGACTTATGCTAGAGAGTGGAGGGTTTCAAGGACTCTGACTTTTGGGAGAGGAGAAGGCATCAATGCTATAGGGGAGATAACATCGATGAAGAGTAGATAGGGAAATCAAAAGGTTAAGATCCTAGTCATGAGTAAGAAATGGGAAATATTGCCGAGAGAATTTTTTTTATATTAGTAAAAACATGAAATATAAAAAAAGTATTTTTAAAAATATTATTTTAAAATTTAATGAAGTTATTTATGACATGCTTGTCGGAGATGATGTTCTTTTAATTTTTAATGATGTTCTTTTCATTTTTAATGATATTTTAATTTGAGACTTGTCCATTGCTTATGATATGTGTCAGACACGTATCCATGCCAAGCATGTGTTAGATATCGCATGACTCTTTAACTAGAAGTATCGGTACATCATAGGGGAATGTCATGTAAACTATTTATATGAAGCAATGTCATTGGTTTGTTACTTTGGGAGATACCAAAAAAACTATATATGGGGTGGAATAAATTCCTAATATGTTGTCTACAAGCTCTACAAGGTTGTACCTCATATAGCTCTTATAGGATTCATAATTAGTATTGCTGATTATGCTATCTTTATTCAAAACTCTTCATCTAGCATGTTGATTCTTGTAGTGTATGTGGAGGACATGCTTCTAATTGGAGATGACATTTTTGGCACCGTTGAAATAAAGTGTTATCTTTAAAAATGCTTATAACCAAATATCTCGTGTCCCAAAATATTTTCTTGGCATTGAATTTACATATAATAAATGTCTTTTTTCTCAAAGAGATTATGTAATAAACCTTCTTGAAGAGTCTTCTTGTCTGTAAGCTTGCTGACTCTACCATTTATATTCTACAAATATTTTAAAATGTTAAAACCTTTGAGGATGCTTCTCGCAGTAGATGTTTGGTTGGTAAGCATTTTTATGATTATCACTAGACTGATATATTCATCGATGTCGGTGTGATGAATACACACATCCAAGGTTTCAAGAAGTATAAGAAAATATTTATGAGGATTTTAGAATATAGAAAGGGCTAGTCTTTCAAAGAAATAATCATTTAATGTTTAAATCTCTTATGGATGCTGACTATTGAAGATAGGAAGCCAACTTCTTGATATTGTATCTTTGTTGGTGGAATTCTTGTGTCCTAAAGGAGTAAGAAGCAAAAAGTTATGGATAGATATTGTGCTAAAGCAAAATGAGTGGTCTTAACTCGCTTCAATTGTGAAATATGGGTAAAAATATTTTTTCAAGTAGTTTGATTTTTCTATTACCTTGTCAGTAATTTTAAACTATGATAATAAAGGTACTATCTTTAATGCTTGTAACTTAATTTTCTACAAAGGACTAAACATGTGAACGTTGATTTTTCATTTTATCGAGTGCTAGTATGTCCAAAAAGACTATTTTTACATATATTGTTAACAAAGAATAATTGTTGATATATTTGTCGAGGATCAAGAATCTCTCAACCTTTCAAACTTATAAAATTGCATCTAGTTAATATATACACTCCGAGGAAATCGTGATGTAGGAAAATACAAAGTTAGAAAGTTTTTATCAGAAGTTCAACCTTTGATCAAAGGCAATATACTCAAAATTAGTTTTTAATTTGATTATTAGTGAAATTAATATTCTGCTTTTCATTTGTCTCATATTTATTTAACAGTAAATTGTTGAATTGGTGCAGGTTAAGAAAGCATTTTCAAGGTGTGACATTGTAGGAAAGCGGTTTCCCATTTGTCATGTTCATATCAATGATTATATTGTTGAGGTTTGTACTTGATGCTTTTCAAACCAAGCATTAGCACTTACCTGAAGTTTTCAGTGATCATTCGAAAAAAGGAATATTTACATCCATGCCACTTAATTCTTATTTATTTACTTATCTAACACCTAAACTTTGATTTTTACCTATATGCCACATTACCTATGCATTAAAAGGTGCATTTCTTTTTTTAAAAGTTAAAATAGTGGTTTTTTTAATGTGATGTGAAAGATTTGGGTGGTATAAATGTAAAAAGTAATGTTTAGCTGTTAGATATGTAAATTCTTCGAAATTGGATGGTATGTATGTAAATGTCCTTTGAAAAGACAATGAGATATTTTCATGGGATATTCAACTTTTCGCAGCTATACTTAAAATTTAATCCTTTGTCTCGTCGATTTCCCATATGCAAGCATCTTTTGTGATGCAGGTTTCAAGTTTTAGCTCCTCAGGAAAAAATTCAAGCAATCATGTTAGATATATTTCCCAAAGGCCTCCCGATTGTGATGAATTGGACTGCATGCGCTGGAGAAATTGCCTTGGACGTGATTTTACAATTAATGGGTTGCTATCTCATGTCATATTTTTAAAAAGGGGCATTCACATAAATACCGCGCAATTCCTATGTATTTACATATCTAACACCTAAACTTTACTTTTTTACATTTTTATCACCCACATCTTTCATATCATGTAAAAACAACACTTTCTTCACTTTTAAAAAAGTAAAATATACCTTTTCATGCATAGGAAAAGCGATATATATGTAAAGTTGGAAGTTTAAGTGTTATATATGTAAATAAATAGGACTTGGGTGGTAGGTATGTAAGTATTCCTTACAAAATCTTAACTATTGATTTATTGCTTTAGCAATCTTAACATTCTTAATTTTATAACAGCCTTTTGCATTTATGGATTGGTTTTTTTCACTCAACTCATCTTTTGTGCATTTTCTAGCTAGTCTAAACTTATCATTACAATGAAACTTGACATTTTTATAATTTATTGGTGTGTTTTTTGCTCAGATTGATGTTTAATCCATATACTCGGTTAGTTTATGACTATATGGGAGGCATGGAAGACATTAAAAAGGCTAAAGTGTGCATGTATTTCTTTAGACTGTTTTATTAACTTATTGCTGTCCTTTTGGTATTTTTATGCTGACAACCCTTTTTTTTTTTTCCTAAGGTTCGAACTGTAATTCCTGCTCAGACATCTTTCCGAGAGGATTGTGGTAAATGAACATTCTAAATTTCTTGATCATTTGATATCATTGTTATGTAGTGGTAGTTGAAAAGTAATGTTTATTTGAAAGAAAATTTACATACGTAGCACACAAATCTTTTGTATTTACATATCTCATACCCCAATTTTCATATTTTGATACATAGCACTTTGGTGGTTTATACCTATGCATAAAAAGTTGTATTTCACTTTTAAATAATAGTAATAGTACTATTTTCAATGTGATATTAAAGATTTAGCTATGTTTGTAAATATGAAAGTTTTGGTGTGAGATATCTAAATCATAAAATTGTGTGCTTTATTCCCCTTATTTTAAATCTTTTTTTTCCTTGTGAAATATTACTCACAGCTCGAATTCTACGGGCAATCAGAATTGCTGCTCGTCTTGATTTTCGCTTTAATCGAGAAACAGCTCAGTGTATAAAAGATTTCGCATCATCGGTAGTAAGACTCGACAAGGTGTATTTTAGTGTTTTAAGGTGTATTTTAGTGTTTAAATTGTCTCTGTTGTTATTTCATAGTTGGGGCATTTACATACGTACCACCCAATTCCTATGTATTTACATATATAACACCTAAAATTTGCTTTTTACATTTATACCACCAAAATTTTCCCATCACATCAAAATGCCACCATTTGAACTTATTAAAAGTGAAATACATCTTTTCATAGGAAAGGTGGTATGCAAGTTTTGGATACATAAGAATTGAATAGTATGTATGCAAATCTTCCTTTTCATAGTTTCCTCGGAAAACATGCTTTGGTTTCCTGTTCTCTTATATATGTGCAAGCAGGGAAGAATTCTTATGGAAATGAACTATATGTTTGCGTATGGGTCTGCTGAGGCCTCTATGAGGCTGCTTTGGAAATTTGGACTACTGGAACTTCTATTACCCATCCAGGTCTTTGTTTACATTTTGATATTGGTTTTTGTGCTAATATTATAATTGCTTGTATTATTAAAGGGGACATTTACTTGCATTCCACCCAGTTCTTATATATTTACATATCTAGCACCTACATTGTTTTTTACATTTATACCACCCGTATCTTTCATATCACATTAAAAATACACTTCTTTAACTTTTTAAGAGTGAAATACACCTCTTCATTCAATGATAAGGTGGCATAGATGTAAAAATTGAAGTTTAGCTGTTAGATATGTAAATGCAGAAGATTTGAGTGGTATGTATTTAAATCTTCCAATTTAAAATCACATGACTTTCTTTTATTGCTATGGCATTTCTGCATCACCCAGGCTGCTTATTTTGTATCGAAAGGGTTTCGGAGGCGTGACAGCGGAACTAATATGCTCCTGGTAAATGGATGTTTGGAGTTTCTATAATTCTTAAATATTTTGAATCACATTTCCGAACCAAAAGAGGCCGTTTGGGATCACTTTTATTTTTAATTTTATTTTGTTTATGTTTTGTTTCATGTTTTGATTTGAAACAAAACATACTTGCCTATATGATTAAAGTATGGTTGCTTTTAAAAACACTCAAAACATCTAAAAACTGCTTTTAGTGTTTTCAAAAACATGTGAATTTGTTTTTATTAACAAAAAATAAAAGCATACAAGAAACACTTGCAAACATATTTTTAAAAACAAAATAAAAAACATAAACATAAATAAAAATTGAAGGGTTTTTTTGGGATCAATTTTGTATTTTGTTTTAAAAAACATGTTTGTGTAGTGTGTTTTTTACATGTTTTTATTTTTGTTTTTAAAAATAAATTATATATATTTTTAAAAACTCAAAATATCTTATATGTGTTTTGCATTTTTTTAAAAACAACCATTCCTTAAGGGCTTGTTTGGGATCAATTTTATTTTATTTTTTTGTTTTTAAAAATATATTTGTTTAATGTGTTTTAAATATATTTTTATTTTTTGTTACAAGAAACAAATAAGTATAATTTTGAAAACACTCATAATAACTTTTAGGTGTTTTGAGTGTTTTTAAAAAACATATCTTAATCAAACATACCAAAATATTTTGTTCAAATCAAAACATAAGTAAACAAAAAAAAAAGGTAGAAGTTATCCCAATCTGCCTCTAGTCAAATGGACACACATGTTTTACTTCAAATAAAAGAAAGTTTTGGTATGATATCACATGTTCATACAACAACAACAACATTCTTTTATCCCCCGAGGGGGGTAGGCTACAATAATACTTTTTCTCCATTGCGTCATATTAAGTGTCATATTTTCATTTAATTAGATTAAGATCATTTTTTATACAATATGCCAAAAAACATAATAGTTTAAAAGATTATTTAAATATTTTGAGTGTTTTTGAAAAGAAAAAAACATGCAAAAACATATTAAACATATATGTTCTTCGAACAAAGCAAAAACTAAAGCAAAAAAAAAGAAAAAAAAGAAAAAAAAAAGAGAGTGATCCCATACAGGCCATTAGTTTGTGCTACATTGGTTCTGCCATTTGTTACTTTTTAGCTGTCTTTAAATGTCATCACAACCCTTTCGTAACACGGACGTCCTTCACACGATTAACTGAAAGAGCAATAGGAGGTAGTAAACTAATTGGTAATTTCTTCAGGGAAATACAGAGCAGCAAATTTCTTGTATATATCAAAAGCTACTTCATAATATAAACCTCCAGCCTTTATACCCAATACCAATTGACAGAGTATTATGGCCAACAAGTGAATAATACTACTATGATGCAAAAAGGATAAAAGGTAAAAAAAATAGAAGTTCGTTAGAGGAATAAAATAAAGCTGCCAATGAAGCGTAGGAAATGCTTATGCTTTTGATTGTCAGATACTAGACATAGCAACATATTCTTTCAGAAAATTTGATATTTAATCCTTTTGAAGTTTTAGATTTGAGGTGTAAACTTCTCCAAACAGGTTGAAGCCTCATTTTCTTTACCAGAATCTAAATAGTCCCTAATACTGTACTAGTAGCAAGATTTAAATTTTTAAATAACAAATTAGAGAATTATCATTAGGGNTAAATCTTCCAATTTAAAATCACATGACTTTCTTTTATTGCTATGGCATTTCTGCATCACCCAGGCTGCTTANCAAATCTTCCAATTTAAAATCACATGACTTTCTTTTATTGCTATGGCATTTCTGCATCACCCAGGCTGCTTATTTTGTATCGAAAGGGTTTCGGAGGCGTGACAGCGGAACTAATATGCTCCTGGTAAATGGATCTTTGGAGTTTCTATAATTCTTAAATATTTTGAATCACATTTCCGAACCAAAAGAGGCCGTTTTGGGATTACTTTTATTTTTAATTTTATTTTGTTTATGTTTTTTTTCATGTTTTGATTTGAAACAAAACATACTTGCCTGTATGATTAAAGTATGGTTGCTTTTAAAAACACTCAAAACATCTAAAAACTGCTTTTAGTGTTTTGAAAAACANCTGTTAGATATGTAAATGCAGAAGATTTGAGTGGTATGTATTTAAATCTTCCAATTTAAAATCACATGACTTTCTTTTATTGCTATGGCATTTCTGCATCACCCAGGCTGCTTATTTTGTATCGAAAGGGTTTCGGAGGCGTGACAGCGGAACTAATATGCTCCTGGTAAATGGATGTTTGGAGTTTCTATAATTCTTAAATATTTTGAATCACATTTCCGAACCAAAAGAGGCCGTTTGGGATCACTTTTATTTTTAATTTTATTTTGTTTATGTTTTGTTTCATGTTTTGATTTGAAACAAAACATACTTGCCTATATGATTAAAGTATGGTTGCTTTTAAAAACACTCAAAACATCTAAAAACTGCTTTTAGTGTTTTCAAAAACATGTGAATTTGTTTTTATTAACAAAAAATAAAAGCATACAAGAAACACTTGCAAACATATTTTTAAAAACAAAATAAAAAACATAAACATAAATAAAAATTAAAGGGTTTTTTTGGGATCAATTTTGTATTTTGTTTTAAAAAACATGTTTGTGTAGTGTGTTTTTTACATGTTTTTATTTTTGTTTTTAAAAATAAATTATATATATTTTTAAAAACTCAAAATATCTTATATGTGTTTTGCATTTTTTTAAAAACAACCATTCCTTAAGGGCTTGTTTGGGATCAATTTTATTTTATTTTTTTGTTTTTAAAAATATATTTGTTTAATGTGTTTTAAATATATTTTTATTTTTTGTTACAAGAAACAAATAAGTATAATTTTGAAAACACTCATAATAACTTTTAGGTGTTTTGAGTGTTTTTAAAAAACATATCTTAATCAAACATACCAAAATATTTTGTTCAAATCAAAACATAAGTAAACAAAAAAAAAAGGTAGAAGTTATCCCAATCTGCCTCTAGTCAAATGGACACACATGTTTTACTTCAAATAAAAGAAAGTTTTGGTATGATATCACATGTTCATACAACAACAACAACATTCTTTTATCCCCCGNGAAAAACATGTGAATTTGTTTTTATTAACAAAAAATAAAAGCATACAAGAAACACTTACAAACATATTTTTAAAAACAAAATAAAAAACATAAACATAAATAAAAATTAAAGGGTTTTTTTGGGATCAATTTTGTATTTTGTTTTAAAAAACATGTTTGTGTAGTGTGTTTTTTACATGTTTTTGTTTTTGTTTTTAAAAATAAATTATATATATTTTAAAAAACTCAAAATATCTTATATGTGTTTTGCATTTTTTTAAAAACAACCATACCTTAAGGGCTTGTTTGGGATCAATTTTATTTTATNGTTGTTTTAAAAAAACATGTTTGTGTAGTGTGTTTTTTACATGTTTTTATTTTTGTTTTTAAAAATAAAATATATATATTTTTAAAAACTCAAAATAACTTATATGTGTTTTGCATTTTTTTAAAAACAACCATACCTTAAGGGCTTGTTTGGGATCAATTTTATTTTATTTTATTTTTTTGTTTTTAAAAATATATTTATTTAATGTGTTTTAAATATATTTTTATTTTTTGTTACAAGAAACAAATAAGTATAATTTTGAAAACACTCATAACAACTTTTAGGTGTTTTGAGTGTTTTTAAAAAACATATCTTAATCAAACATACCAAAATATTTTGTTCAAATCAAAACATAAGTAAACAAAAAAAAAAAAAAGGTAGAAGTTATCCCAATCTGCCTCTAGTCAAATGGACACACATGTTTTGCTTCAAATAAAAGAAAGTTTTGGTATGATATCACATGTNATAAACAAAAAAAAAAGGCAGAAGTTATCTTTATCTGCCTCTAGTCAAATGGACACACATGTTTTGCTTCAAATAAAAGAAAGTTTTGGTATGATATCACATGTTCATACAACAACAACAACATTCTTTTATCCCCCCAGGGGGGTAGGCTACAATAATACTTTTTCTCCATTGCATCATATTAAGTGTCATATTTTCATTTAATTAGATTAAGATCATTTTTTATACAATATGCCAAAAAACATAATNGAGGGGGGTAGGCTACAATAATACTTTTTCTCCATTGCGTCATATTAAGTGTCATATTTTCATTTAATTAGATTAAGATCATTTTTTATACAATATGCCAAAAAACATAATAGTTTAAAAGATTATTTAAATATTTTGAGTGTTTTTGAAAAGAAAAAAACATGCAAAAACATATTAAACATATATGTTCTTCGAACAAAGCAAAAACTAAAGCAAAAAAAAAGAAAAAAAAGAAAAAAAAAAGAGAGTGATCCCATACAGGCCATTAGTTTGTGCTACATTGGTTCTGCCATTTGTTACTTTTTAGCTGTCTTTAAATGTCATCACAACCCTTTCGTAACACGGACGNGTTAAACATATATGTTCTTTGAACAAAGCAACAACTAAAGCAAAAAAAAAAGAAAAAAAAGAAAAAAAAAGAAAAAAAAAGAAAAAAAAAAGAGAGTGATCCCATACAGGCCATTAGTTTGTGTTACATTGGTTCTGCCATTTGTTACTTTTTAGCTGTCTTTAAATGTCATCACAACCCTTTCGTAACACGGACGTCCTTCACACGATTAAC
>JXCR01139406.1:90984-105244 GCA_002079205.1 Phalaenopsis hybrid cultivar
AGGGAAGTTTAAAAGCATGCCTCTTGTCCTATGTTCTGAGCCTTTGAGGAATTCTTTTGCCTGCCGCCCTTAGCCGAGAATTGCTAAAGCCGCAATCTGTTTAGTTTTTTTTTTTATTATTTCTTTATAACTTGGCTTTGAATGGTCCTTACCTTTATGTTGTAAGAACACAGGAATGTTAACTTAAATGATATGCATAAATGCATTAAGGGTGCTTCACCATTCAATGGAGATTAATAACTCAGAGAGGAAACTGGAGGGTTCTTTTGTGGATATTTGCTTTGGCTGCTTTAACATATTTTGAATTGATTTTGAATCAAGTTCTTTTTATTTTATTTTATTTTATTTTATTTATTTATTTATTTTTTTTTATTATTATTATTTTTTTTTAATTTTTATTTTTTTTATTTTTTTATTTTTTTAAAGTAAGCCGGTTCATGGGCTGAGGTGTCACGTCGGGGTTGCTTTGAGCCTGACTTNTAAGGTGTATTTTAGTGTTTAAATTGTCTCTGTTGTTATTTCATAGTTGGGGCATTTACATACGTACCACCCAATTCCTATGTATTTACATATATAACACCTAAAATTTGCTTTTTACATTTATACCACCAAAATTTTCCCATCACATCAAAATGCCACCATTTGAACTTATTAAAAGTGAAATACATCTTTTCATAGGAAAGGTGGTATGCAAGTTTTGGATACATAAGAATTGAATAGTATGTATGCAAATCTTCCTTTTCATAGTTTCCTCGGAAAACATGCTTTGGTTTCCTGTTCTCTTATATATGTGCAAGCAGGGAAGAATTCTTATGGAAATGAACTATATGTTTGCGTATGGGTCTGCTGAGGCCTCTATGAGGCTGCTTTGGAAATTTGGACTACTGGAACTTCTATTACCCATCCAGGTCTTTGTTTACATTTTGATATTGGTTTTTGTGCTAATATTATAATTGCTTGTATTATTAAAGGGGACATTTACTTGCATTCCACCCAGTTCTTATATATTTACATATCTAGCACCTACATTGTTTTTTACATTTATACCACCCGTATCTTTTATATCACATTAAAAATACACTTCGTTAACTTCTTAAGAGTGAAATACACCTCTTCATTCAATGATAAGGTGGCATAGATGTAAAAATTGAAGTTTAGGTGTTAGATATGTAAATGCAGAAGATTTGAGTGGTATGTATGTAAATCTTCCAATTTAAAATCACATGACTTTCTTTTATTGCTATGGCATTTCTGCATCACCCAGGCTGCTTATTTTGTATCGAAAGGGTTTCGGAGGCGTGACAGCGGAACTAATATGCTCCTGGTAAATGGATCTTTGGAGTTTCTATAATTCTTAAATATTTTGAATCACATTTCCGAACCAAAAGAGGCCGTTTTGGGATTACTTTTATTTTTAATTTTATTTTGTTTATGTTTTTTTTCATGTTTTGATTTGAAACAAAACATACTTGCCTGTATGATTAAAGTATGGTTGCTTTTAAAAACACTCAAAACATCTAAAAACTGCTTTTAGTGTTTTGAAAAACATGTGAATTTGTTTTTATTAACAAAAAATAAAAGCATACAAGAAACACTTACAAACATATTTTTAAAAACAAAATAAAAAACATAAACATAAATAAAAATTAAAGGGTTTTTTTGGGATCAATTTTGTATTTTGTTTTAAAAAACATGTTTGTGTAGTGTGTTTTTTACATGTTTTTGTTTTTGTTTTTAAAAATAAATTATATATATTTTAAAAAACTCAAAATATCTTATATGTGTTTTGCATTTTTTTAAAAACAACCATACCTTAAGGGCTTGTTTGGGATCAATTTTATTTTATTTTTTTGTTTTTAAAAATATATTTGTTTAATGTGTATTAAATATATATATTTTTTTTTGTTACAAGAAACAAATAAGTATAATTTTGAAAACACTCATAACAACTTTTAGGTGTTTTGAGTGTTTTTAAAAAACATATCTTAATCAAACATACCAAAATATTTTGTTCAAATCAAAACATAAGTAAACAAAAAAAAAAGGTAGAAGTTATCCCAATCTGCCTCTAGTCAAATGGACACACATGTTTTACTTCAAATAAAAGAAAGTTTTGGTATGATATCACATGTTCATACAACAACAACAACATTCTTTTATCCCCCGAGGGGGGTAGGCTACAATAATACTTTTTCTCCATTGCGTCATATTAAGTGTCATATTTTCATTTAATTAGATTAAGATCATTTTTTATACAATATGCCAAAAAACATAATAGTTTAAAAGATTATTTAAATATTTTGAGTGTTTTTGAAAAGAAAAAAACATGCAAAAACATATTAAACATATATGTTCTTCGAACAAAGCAAAAACTAAAGCAAAAAAAAAGAAAAAAAAGAAAAAAAAAAGAGAGTGATCCCATACAGGCCATTAGTTTGTGCTACATTGGTTCTGCCATTTGTTACTTTTTAGCTGTCTTTAAATGTCATCACAACCCTTTCGTAACACGGACGTCCTTCACACGATTAACTGAAAGAGCAATAGGTGGTAGTAAACTAATTGGTAATTTCTTCAGGGAAATACAGAGCAGCAAATTTCTTGTATATATCAAAAGCTACTTCATAATATAAACCTCCAGCCTTTATACCCAATACCAATTGACAGAGTATTATGGCCAACAAGTGAATAATACTACTATGATGCAAAAAGGATAAAAGGTAAAAAAAATAGAAGTTCGTTAGAGGAATAAAATAAAGCTGCCAATGAAGCGTAGGAAATGCTTATGCTTTTGATTGTCAGATACTAGACATAGCAACATATTCTTTCACAGAAAATTTGAGATTTAATCCTTTCGAAGTTTTAGATTTGAGGTGTAAACTTCTCCAAACAGGTTGAAGCCTCATTTTGTTTACCAGAATCTGAATAGTCCCTAGTACTGTACTAGTAGCAAGATTTAAATTTTTAAATAACAAATTAGAGAATTATCATTAGGGGCATTTGCATGCATGCCACGCAATTCTTATGCATGTACATATCTAACAGCTAAACATTGCTTCTTAAATTTATACCACCCAAATAATTCATATCACATCAAAGTACCACTATTTTAACTCTAAAAAAGTTAAAAATACCTTTTTCTTACATAGCTAAGGTGACATATGTGTAAATATTGAAGTTTAGGTGTTAGATATGTAAATACATAAGAATTAAGTGGCATGTATGTAAATATTCCTTATCATTCTTGACAGTTATTCCTTTGATTTAATGGGTTTCTGTGGGGATATTACTTTTGTCTATATGTAAGTTAGACAGATTTAGCTATCCTTTTTTTGCCGTTGGTGCCGTTTTTCTATGCATGATGTCATTTGACAATCTGACTAACCATTGAATGTCTTGCTTAGGTTTTACTCTCAAATCTGGATAGATTTCTTGCACCAGATAGGCCGTGCCATAGTAGTTTATGGTGAGTTCTTTTGCTAGCTTTTTATTGAAATGAACTCATTTTATTATTATTTTTGGAAAATTTACAAACGTAGTACACAATTCTTATGTATTTACATATCTTACACCTAAACTTCCATTTTACATACATAGTATTTTTTAAACCTATGCATGAAAAGGCATAATTGACTTCAAAAAAATAATAGAAGTGCTATTTTTGATTTGATATTAAATATTTTGTGTGCCATATGTGTAAATATGAAAGTTTAGGTGAGAGATATGTAAATACATAAGAATTGTTTGGTATCTATGTAAATGCCCCTTTATCTTTTTTTGCCGTTCCTTTTGCCATTACTGTGTTCAGCGTTGCTTTTTGAATTTTGCACACTTTCATTGTTTCCTGGCTATACAAGGTTCATTAAACCTCTCATATCTTATTAAGAATTCATATTTGCTTATTTCAATTTGTAATCAGTTTTCTTTTTTTTTTTAAATCAGCCTCAATGACCACAATATGTTAAGAGAATGAATTTAAATGGCATAAGTTACAATTATAATTCTTGAACTTAATATTGATTAGCTCTTTGAAGATTTCAATTTTCACCAATAGATCCCTTGAAGAATTTAATTTATGTTTTTAATTTCCTTTTTGCACTGTTACTAAACTATTAATAGCTTGCCAAATGGCCTTATTCTTCTACGTTTGTTCTCATATAGTTTTTTGAACTGGTAGGTTGTCTAGATAACCCTATTTTCATTTGCCCGCTCTGACGCGGGAGCGTCTCCTGCATTGATGCAGGATCGCGATGCTGAGGCGCAGAATTGTGCCTGGGCACATCCAGATGGTTTGGTCCAGTGTCCGTGAGGACCAACTGACTCTTCCAAGGGGAATACCACCTCTTTCAACTATTGTCGCTGCCCCTATCCCTCTTCTCGGTCACTGTTTTCGCCCCCAAACTGCAAACTACTATTGTTTGTACTGTCGTCCGTTACCGCTTTGCTATTTCACCACCACCACCACCACCACCACCACTCATGGCAATTTGATCGTAACACTCAGAATGAATGATGGGTTCAAGAACACTTACACATTTATGAAGGGAAGCACATTGTTCTCTTTATCATCAGTGAGTCAGGAGCATATACACATGTCGTAGAAAAGCCTATGGTCCCATGTGCCACCTTTCTATAGTCAGTACGGGAAGCCCCAGTGGTAATGACCTTAGTCGTCTTAGAGTTAACAGAGGAGACCGAGCCACCAGAGACGATCCAATCTCTTACTAGTTGATTTTTAAGATTTGATGACCGACAATCTATTAAAGGGTCTACCATGACTCAGAGATATCCAACATGCCATAGATCTTATTCCTTAATCGGTGTTGCCAAATTGTCCCGCCTACAGATTGGGGCGAGTTGAGTACGAAGAGTTACAGTGACAGGTGTAAGATCTCATTGCTAGGGGGTTGGTAAGAGAGAGAATCAGTCCACGTATTGTTCTTGTTTTAATAGTGCATAGGAAGGAAGGTTTGTGGAGAATGTGCATTAATCACCAAATCAGAATGAGACCAGGGGGTGAATGGATGACCTACCTCCTTCAAGACCAAAGATGGGTTTTACGAGTGGACAATCATTTTCTTTTGGTTGTACCCAACACGTTCATGAGGTTGATGAATCAGGTGTTGTTGGTTTATATTAGAAAGTTTATGGTTGTTTACTTTGATGACATTTTCGTCTATAATAGTTCAAAGGAGGAGCACTTGCGAAATCTAAGGATGGTCTTTGAGGTCATTCTAGTTCGTGCTCAAGCACCAAGCAGGAAGCTAGAATCTAGTAGCAAATGTCTTGAGTCATCACCACTTACTGATCACCTCCATATAGGGATTCAAGGTGTTGAAGGAGTTGTATGAGGCAGATGAGGATTTCAGGGAGATATGGGAGTAGTGTTAGGAAGGGCCTACACCATAGAGCTGATGGCTATCCATTCTACCATAACAATTGTAATCCCAAATGTTCGTTGAGGGAGTCCATCATTTAGGAGAGTCACAATGGGGATTAACTGGCCTCTTTAGCAGAGAAAAGGCCCTCACACTGGTGAAGGTAAATTTTTTCTGGCCCAAACTGATGAGAGATGTGGAGCGGTATGTTAGGTAGTGCCGAGTTTGTCATGTGGCCAAAATTTGGGGGAAAAGTACAGGGCTATACACACCATTATCAATATTAAAGACTTCTTGAGTGGATGGGAACATGGATTTCGTGGCGAGTCTTCCATCGATGCAGCGAAACAAGAATTTTGTGATGATTGTGGTTGACCGATTCTCAAAGATGGCGCA
Organism: Phalaenopsis hybrid cultivar; assembly: GCA_002079205.1. NCBI lineage: Eukaryota > Viridiplantae > Streptophyta > Magnoliopsida > Asparagales > Orchidaceae > Phalaenopsis > Phalaenopsis hybrid cultivar. Next base: position 96,756 of record JXCR01139406.1, read on the forward strand.
TTTTGTACCATGCCATCGAGCGCTGGATGCATCGCATGCAACTAATTTTTATTTCAGGGAGATCATGAGGCTGCATGGGATATTGAGTTTCTGAGTCACTTCTTTAGGACTCAATGGGGGAATCTTAGAACTAAGTTTCGATTCATCTCAACAGCTCATCCACATGCAAATGACCAAACAGATGGTGAACAGGAGTCTAGAAAATCTCCGAGATACTTTATAAGGAAGAACATCAAGCAATGAGATTTGATTTTAGCCTAAACCAAGTTTGCTTATAACAAATTAGTGAGTCACAATTCGAGATGCACCCCCTTTAAGATCATTTATGGGAGCAACCCTCTCACTATACTTGAGTTGGTACCACTTCTTCTAGGGAGGTTAGTATGGATCTAAAGGCAAGGGTACAAGATATTTAGAGGTTACACGAAGAGATTGGGAAAAGGATCAACAATCAAAACCGCAAGTATAAGGCGCAAGTTAATAAAACCAAGAAGAATGTGACATTTCTGGATGGAGATCTCGTGTGGATCAGACTGAAGAAGAGATTTCTCATGGGATCTTTTGGGGAGCTCAAGCTTAGAGCAGATGAACCTTTTTGAATCCACAAGAAGCTGAATGACAATGTCTACAAGTTTGACTTGCCGGGAGATTATAATATTTTCCATGACCTTCACATGAGGAGATAGAAGCTTTGACATATGACGTCAAAGCTCCCTTAACCCCGGGAGACTGATGCTAGAGCGTCTCTTGCACTCGCATGGGATTATGAGTGTTGGGGAGCAAAATTGCGCCTGGGCGCATCAGGACTGTCCGGTCCAACGTTTGTGAGAACCAGCCGACTCTTCTAAGGAGAGTAACGCCTCTTTGAAGTGGAGGGGCACATTCTTTGTTATCCTATTATTATGTATTTTATTCATGTGATTTCGGTTTTTCAGATTTGATTGTGTTTTTATTAGGACAGGCGTAGGCACCCCCTGTTTTTCTGTATAAAGCTATATCCAAGGGGGAGTGATGCTTCAATTGTATTTCGTTCCAAGGTGGTGATTCTCCTCAAAGAGTCGAGTGGTGCTCCGATTGTATTCCGCTCTCGAGATGGTAATTATCCTCCACTTTTTCATCCTCCTCTCAGTTGCCGCTTTTTTCGTAATTGATGCAGCCACCCCAAGGACAACACCTTTTTTGTCTTCTGCAACACCCATAACTCCAAGTCATCCTTCCCAGCCACTTGCTAACTTTCTGGTCCTTCTACCTTGTAGTTGGCTGCCTTTCCGCTCTTCCACATTGTTGCCGCCTCTCTTACCCCTTCTCCCTCACTGTTTCCTCCCCCAAACAACAAACTATTGCTATTTGAATTGCCGTCCCTTTCTGCCTTGCTGTTCATACCACCCATAATTGCTGCCATCACTCATCCACAGCTCGAAAACCCCTCCCCTATCTTGCCACAGCCTCTCCAAGTCCCCTCAAAAACCACCACCATCACCTGAGACCCACCCCAGCTGTGTGTCGTATGTCATGTTATTGTTATTTCCTCTTTCAATGTGTTGATGTGTGTGTCTATATATACGTGTGTTTATACATACATATTTACATACTTACATACATATCTATATGTGTGTGTGTATAGATATATATTATTTTTATCATCATCATCATTATATTAGTTGTATAAATCATGTTGCATGAGAACATGCAATGATACCAAATATATGGCTATCTAGACCAGTAATTTGTTTGGACCGGGAAGGGCATAATAATAATAAAAGAAGTCTTATATTGGATTTAAATTTTTCTATGTTTGATACCAAGACTTTATTAATAAGTTTAGACTGAGCCCAATAAAGAAAATGGGGAAGGAAAAGAGTTAATGTAACCGGAATCAATTAAAATATATTGGAATTATCATCTGGCTTCTTATTTATATATTTAGGTCAGGAATCGGTACAACAATTATATCTACATTTACCTAATGCATGTAAAATTACACAGCAAGGCTTACAAATGCTTGGTGCATAAAAAAAAAAGTCTTTCTAGCTGATGACTAAGTACTTGTTTAACTTCTGATGAGTTTAAAGCTAAGGACATGTTCCTAATCTGTTACACTTTAGAGATACTTTCTTGAAGTAATATTTTGAGGATTACCTGCAATAATCTGGATTAAGCTCTTTCTACAGCTCAAATTTTCACTTTTGTGATGACTCACTGTAAGTTTTTACTTATTTTTGTTTTTTATTTATCCTTGTTAGAGAATATAAATTTACTTGATTTGTATAGATGTGTGGCCGCTTCATTTTGTAACGAGTAAAGTGCTAATATTTGCTTGGGGCCATTTTAGTCCCGGAATTTATAAAAGTGTCAAATGATGAATATTTCAGTCCATATGTAAAGAATTAGAGATTAAATTGACACTATTATAAACTTGGGGCTAAAATGGCCCTCTACAAAGAGTTGGGGACCATTTCGATGCATTTCTGATTTGAGAAAATATCTGTTTCAGACTATTTAAGGAACCTTTTCTTTGAATGATGACTTTTATACTGAAAATCATGAGATTTTAAACATTTTCTGTATAAATTCTTCTTTACCAATTCAGCTGTCATTTAGTCTGGTGTTTTGTGTAAAAAGGGTTGCAATATTAGCATTTCATGAGGCACTCTCTCGTGTTCCTCGGGATCCTTTGGTGGTGGCAACTTTCAGTCTGGCTGTTCATAATGGTGGAGATATTCTAAAAGCCATCAATATTTCCAGGGGGATTAAGAGTTCTTACAATCAAAACTTTTCAGAAATATTGGAGCTCCTTATATGGGACAAAGATGAGAGGTTGATGAATGAGGTTTTAGACTTCGCCACATCAGTGATTTCTGCATTAGGATCAATGACTGATGAATATTTTATTTCGCGAAGTATGGCGCAATACCCTCAGGCTCCATTTTCTGATCTGGTGAGTTGCTTTCTTCTATTGATATTTTGGTTGTGTTTGATTACTGGTTTTTTGTGTAAAAAGGAAATGAAAAAAAAAAAGAAAACGATTTGCATACCTACCACTTAATTCCTGTGTCTTTACGTATCTAACACCTAGACTTCAATTTTTACGAGGTGCATTTACATACATACCCAATTCTTATGTATTTGCATATCTAACATGTAAAAACTTTGATTTTACATTTATTCCTCTAAAATGTTTTATATCACATAAAAAATATCACTATTTTAACTTTTAAAATGTGAAATACAACTTATTATGCATTAGGTAAGGTGACATATTTAAAGATTAAAGTTTAGGTATTAGATATGTAATACTTCAGAAATTGAGTGGTATGCATGTAAATCTTCTTTTCTACATGTACGCCGTCTTTCTTGTGCATGAAAAAATTGTATTTCACTTTTTTGGAAGTTAAAATAGTGGTCATTTTGCTGTAACATTGAAGGTTTGAGTGGGATAGATGTAGAATGGAAAGTGAACGTGCTAGATTTGTAAATACATAAGAATTGGGTGGTAAAAAAAAAACAACAGCTTGAAGGATCAAACCAATGGATATAAATTTTTAATCGCCACACAAATCAGTTGCATTTCACTTAATTTTCACATTTTTTATTCGATTCAGAGCCTTAAAATTCCAAGAAAACTTGTAGCTTAGAGCTGAAGTAAGCATTGGTGAAGATATAATATACTAACAAAAATGACACAAATTTTGCACAAGCTTATTTATACTAAATGGTTTTTATTGAATTGTTAGTAAGATTTCAAGGATAATTATCATAGAATGCTTTTTTCCTTAAAATTAAGTTCAAAAATATCTTAATAAATCTAAAATAACATCAAGTTTAGTTTTGTAGTAAAATAGATGGTTATTGTCCATGCTGCAGTCCGATATTTTCAAAAGCAAATTTCTGAAAAAAAAAAAGTATTTTGCATACAATTCCTGTGTATTTACATACACCTAAACTTCAATTTTTACATACATACCCCCTTACCTATGCATGAAAAGGTGTATTTACTTTTGAAAAGTGAAAGTGATGGAATTTTTTTATGTGATACGGAAGTTTTGTCCATTATAAATGTAAAAAGTGAAGTTTAGGTGTTAGAGATATAAATATATAGGAATTGATTGGTATGCATGTAAATACCACCCCAGTCCCGCCGCAGTTGTTCTTATTGAATTATTACTACACATGCTTTTCTTGTCCAATTCTCTACATTACCAACTCATTCAATACCCTTTCTTTTAAAGCATTAATGGTTTAAGTTTTTTGTTCTCTCTCTAATTGTAGGTATTCATTCCCCTACAACTTTATTTGAGAGTTTGTCGGATATTTGAGTGCATTACAAGCAGAGATTCAGAAGGAGGCTTTGTTCCAAAACAAGGAAGTAAAATTAATTATCAGAGTTTGGCCCATGGTGGTTTGTCTGAGCTCCGTCATGTCTTCGCCCGCATTGTTTTCGATACAGTTTACCCCCCAAATGCCGAAGAACAAGACACGAAAAGCTCCTCTTGTTCTGGTAGTTGACAACAACAACAATGGTGAGCCTAAAAACATCTTATTGATTTTTAGAACTCTTATGTGAGCCCCAACTTGAGTTGTAACTAAGCCAAGCTGACTCATGAGTAAGCTCGAGCTTGGCTCGATAAATGACTCGTGAATTGAGCTCGAACAAGCCAACAAGCTAGCCACAATTCGACTCATTGGCTCGTGACCGGCTCATTTAACAAATAATTAATATAAAATATACTCATATTATATTAAAATTTGATACTTTATCTCCAAATTATTAAAAATGTTTAAAAAATGTTATTTTATATTTTATATCAAGTGATTTCTTATTATTTAACTTTTAATTGCTCATTCAATTTATCATTTTATATGACATTAGCTTGAATTAATATTATTTCTCTCTTTCATAATAAATAAGCTGGCTCTCGAGTCTACTCGAACTCGTAGAATTAAACAAAGCTTGACTAGAACTCAATCAACTAAGCAAGCTTAAGCTTGGAGTGGCTCGAAGTCAACTCGAATTGTTTGCACCCTAGCCCGACTTAGGGTTTAACTAAGACAAGCACATCATGAGCCTGCTCCGGTTCTACTTGATAAGTTGCTTGTGAATTGAGCTCAATGAGCTAATAAGCCTAGCTCAAACTAGCCTTAACTTGACTCGTTAGGTCGTGAGCAAGCTCATTTAAAACAAAAATTAATATAATGAAAATTGACATACATAGCACATAATTCTTATGTATTTATATATCTCACACGTAAAGTTTCATGTTTACATACATAGCGATTTGCTTTTTTAAAGCTATGCATGAAAATGTCCATTTCACTTTTAAAAAAAATGATAATAGTGCTATTTTTTATATGATATTAAAGATTTGAATGTTATTTATTAAAGTATGAAACTTTACTTGTAAGATATGCAAATACATATGAATTTTGTGCTAAGCATATAATTGTTCCTAATACAAAACATACTTAAAGCATATTAAAATTCAATAATTCATCTTTAAATTATTGAAAATATCAAGTGGTCTTTTATTTATTATCTTCTAAATATTTATTTTATTTGTCATTTTATTATAACATAAGCTTAAATTAATATTATTTGTTCTCTTTCATAATAAACAAGCTAACTCGTGAGCCGGCTCGAACTCGCAGAATCAAGCTCGAGCTCGAACTCGATTAATCAGTCAAGCTCAAGCTCATGCTTGGCCCGACTGGNCAAATATTTGTTTTATTTGTCATTTTATTATAACATAAGCTTAAATTAATATTATTTTTCTCTTTCATAATAAACAAGCTAACTCGTGAGCTGGCTTGAACTCGCAGAATCAAGCTCGAGCTCGAACTCGATTAATCAGTCAAGCTCAAGCTCTTGCTTGGCCCGACTGGTTTACACACCTTGCCTGGCTATGACCCTTCGATCTCTAATTGTGTCGTTTGTGCGGCGTTGGGTTAAAGAAATTTGACACCACCTTGTCTAAACGTGGATTTTACTAATCTTTCTCATTTCATTTAGTGTCAGATGAAGAGAAGAAGAAGAGTGTGTTGCTGAAGCAGTTTGACCTCATATTTCTTNTAAATATTTGTTTTATTTGTCATTTTTTATAACATAAGCTTAAATTAATATTATTTTTTCTCTTTCATAATAAACAAGGTAACTCGTGAGCCGGCTTAAACTCGCAGAATCAAGCTCGAGCTCGAACTCGATTAATCAGTCAAGCTCAAGCTCATGCTTGGCCCGACCGGTTTACACACCTTGCCTGGCTATGACCCTTCGATCTCTAATTGTGTCGTTTTTGCGGCGTTGGGTTAAGAAATTTGACACCACCTTGTCTAAACGAGGATTTTACTAATCTTTGTCATTTCATTTAGTGTCAGATGAAGAGAAGAAGAAGAGTGTGTTGCTGAAGCAGTTTGACCTCATATTTCTTCTCTGAACGGCATTGCACTTCTTGAAGGTAGGAGCTTATACTAATTTGGATTGATTTATGATAATATTTGCTTACATTTGAAATTTCATTACATCTGTTTGGGTCGAAAACACATTATTGTACAATAAACTTACATTCACACCATTCTTTTGTATTTACATATCTATTATCTGACACCTAAACTTTTACGTTTTTTATATTTATACCTCCTAAAACTTTCATATCACATAAATAATATCACTATTTTCTTGCAGCGGTAATGTGATATACATACAAAATTGAAGTTTTGGTGTTAAATATGTGAATACATAGGAATTAAGTGGTATGTATGTANAAATAATTAATATAAAATATACTCATATTATATTAAAATTTGATACTTTATCTCCAAATTATTAAAAATGTTTAAAAAATGTTATTTTATATTTTCTATCAAGTGATTTCTTATTATTTAACTTTTAATTGCTCATTCAATTTATCATTTTATATGACATTAGCTTGAATTGATATTATTTTCTCTCTTTTATAATAAATAAGCTGGCTCTCGAGTCTGCTCGAACTTGTAGAATTAAGCAAAGCTCGACTAGAACTCAATCAACTAAGCAAGATTAAGCTTGGAGTGGCTCGAGCTCAACTCAACTCGTTTGCACCCTAGCCCGACTTAGGGTGTAACTAAGACAAGCACATCATGAGCCTGCTCCGGCTCTACTTGATAAGTTGCTTGTGAATTGAGCTCAATGAGCTAATAAGCCTAGCTCAAATTAGCCTTAACTTGACTTGTAGGTCGTGAGCAAGCTCATTTTAAAAAAAAATTAATATAATGAAAATTGGCATACATAGCACACAATTCTTATGTATTTATATATCTCACACGTAAAGTTTCATGTTTACATACATAGTGATTTGCTGCTTTAAAACTATGCATGAAAATGTCCATTTCACTTTTAAAAAAAATGATAATAGTGCTATTTTTTATATGATATTAAAGANAGCTCTCGGGTCTACTCGAACTCGTAGAATTAAGCAAAGCTTGACTAGAACTCAATCAACTAAGCAAGTTTAAGCTTGGAGTGGCTCGAGCTCAACTCGAATTGTTTGCACCCTAGCCTGACTTAGGGTGTAACTAAGACAAGCACATCATGAGCCTGCTCCGGCTCTACTTGATAAGTCGCTTGTGAATTGAGCTCATGAGCTAATAAGCCTAGCTCAAACTAGCCTTAACTTGACTCGTTAGGTCGTGAGCAAGCTCATTTAAAAAGAAATTAATATAATGAAAATTGACATATATAGGGCACAATTCTTATGTATTTATATATCTCACACGTAAAGTTTCATGTTTACGTACATAGCGATTTGCTGCTTTAAAGCTATGCATGAAAATGTCCATTTCACTTTTTTAAAAATGATAATAGTGCTATTTTTTATATGATATTAAAGATTTGAATGTTATCTATTAAAGTATGAAACTTTACTTGTAAGATATGCAAATACATATGAATTTTGTGCTAAGCATGTAATTGTTCCTAATACAAAACATACTTAAAGCATATTAAAATTCAATAATTCATCTTTAAATTATTAAAAATNTTCTTTTAAAGCATTAATGGTTTAAGTTTTTTGTTCTCTCTCTAATTGTAGGTATTCATTCCCCTACAACTTTATTTGAGAGTTTGTCGGATATTTGAGTGCATTACAAGCAGAGATTCAGAAGGAGGCTTTGTTCCAAAACAAGGAAGTAAAATTAATTATCAGAGTTTGGCCCATGGTGGTTTGTCTGAGCTCCGTCATGTCTTCGCCCGCATTGTTTTCGATACAGTTTACCCCCCAAATGCCGAAGAACAAGACACGAAAAGCTCCTCTTGTTCTGGTAGCTGACAACAACAACAATGGTGAGCCTAAAAACATCTTATTTATTTTTAGAGCTCTTTTGTGAGCCCCAACTTGAGTTGTAACTAAGCCAAGCCGACTCATGAGTAAGCTCGAGCTTGGCTCAATAAATGACTCGTGAATTGTGCTCGATGAGCTACAAGCCAAACTCAAGCTAGCCACAACTCGACCCATTGGCTC
>JXCR01139406.1:121143-135073 GCA_002079205.1 Phalaenopsis hybrid cultivar
ATACTACTGGGGAATGATCTAATATAGTTGAATGCATAGGTGAGGTTAACAGAAGGCTGAAGAAAGAAAACTAATAATGGTGGGGATTTGCATCAAACGCATTCTTAAGCCTACTAAATTTAAAATTCTTGCATAGGTTAAAAACATATAATTAGTTGGCCAACCCTTAATCAGTCGGTTTTAGGTTAGTCGACACTTTAATCGATGGATACTTAGCTGGTCATCTTTTTGTCTATCAGTCCATCGTTCAGGCGGTTTCTGAGTTAGTCAACCTAATGGTTGGTCTACTTTTGGGCCGATCTACTGATCGGTCTGTAGTTAAGCGACCGCTCGTTCGACTACTTTGCTTATGGTATTTTTATATTGCTTTCATGAGTTTCACCTTTCAATGCGTGCCTTATTCTGAGTCGTTGGTTCCACAAAAAAAATATTATTTGAACTAAATGTTTTGATGACATGGGTTGGGCTTTGCCATGTAATATTGTTCTCTCATTTGTCTCATCTCCAGGATGAATAGGGAAAGTACAAATAAAGTTTATTATTTAAATGATGTTCTCTGATTTTTGCCTTCTTCCTTTGTGTGGAAAGACCACATATTATAATTAAGAAAAAAATTCAGTATGATTTTATAATTAAGAAAGACCATATATTACAATGGAATTTTAGTTCACATATGCTCCCCTCAATCTATTAAAATCTGAATAAAAATGGATGATCTTAAGTTGGAGAAAATATTCCATCCGGACACCGCACGTCCGGATAGCCAACCACCGGCGGTCACGCCATCGCATTCATCATCGGCGGGCGACGTTGCCGCCGGTGGTTTGCTGTCCGGATGTGCGGACGTCTGGACAGAATATTTTTAAGATTTTTTCCTGAAGTTGTTGTCAGTTTGATGATATATCATGTGGTGTTTTAAGATGTCTTTTAAGTTATTTTTGATGTTTCTANTCCCCTCAATCTATTAAAATCCAAATAAAAATGGATGCTCTTAAGTTGGAGAAAATATTCCATCCGGACACCGCACGTCCTGATAGCCAACCACTGGCGGTCACGTCATCGCATTCATCATCGGCGGGCGACGTCGACCAAATTTCAATATATAGCCGGAGAAAATGTTTTGATGACGTGGGTTGGACGTCCGGACATAATATTTTTAAAATTTTTTCCTTAAGTTGTTGTCAGTTTGATGATATATCATGTGGTGTTTTAAGATGTCTTTTAAGTTATTTTTGATGTTTCTATTGATAATAATTTGATTTAAAGTTTTTATTTTAATTTAATGCATTTCATAATTTGATTTTTTTTGGGGAAATTTAAATACATACAACACTTATATAATTACATATCTAACAACCAAAGTTTGATATTTACATTTATAACATCTTGGTATAATAACACCCAAAATTTGATANCCAAGCAGCGACAACAAACAAAGGTACAAGTGAGTATCTATGTTTTATGTTACAGAGAAGCAGCATATAACTAAGCAGATAGAACAAACAAATGCAATGAAAGCAAAACAACCCTCAAGAAGAAAAATGAATAATAAGAAACCCAAGAGTGCTTGTTATTATACAAGATAGTGATATAAGACTATCAATAAGTGCATAGGAAAGAAATAGCCAAAAAGACGACAAAAATCAATCTGAAAAAAGGAGAGAAATCAGAGATCCAAACAAACCGTTCATCCATAAAAGGATTAATGGGAACATCATTACTATTGAATAATCAAAATGGAATACAAAAAATCATCCTGCAACAAACTAAGAGACCAAAAGAACATCAAAATAAAAATCAAAAGAACATCAAAATAGATCCCAACCAAGAATAATCAACGAAGAGCATCACATCTTATATGATTATTTGATGGAAGGATGCTTTGCATGTTTAAATTTTCATTTCATGCATTTTTATTTGATAATCCAGTGAATGTTTTAATGAGAACCTTGATATTAGTGATATCAATTATGGATATCTTGAATTTCCTCTCAAACAAAATATGATAAGTAGTAGAATGAACAACCAACATGTAAAACTTTTCAGAATATTGTTACTAAAAAATCGTTGGTGGTATATAACTTGTAATAAGCTACTTTTTAGTTCGAAAGAAATTATCATTAGGGATACTACCTTTAAGTAATGCATGAAAAAGACAAAAAGAAATTATCATTATGTCAGCACTAAAAGAGTTAAAAGAAAGTTTAGGAGGTCGCCCGTAAGAAGCTGTCGGTCGCCGGAATCGAAATCCCGTCGCCCGCTTCGGAAGGACGTTTTAATTTACGTATATATATGTATATAAATTTTAGAAAAAATATGAAATCAATCTGACCTCATATTTTTCACAGTTTAAATGAAAGAGCACTCTACCTCAAATCCTGTATCTACCCCGAGGGATAAACACAAGACTTAAGGATGAGGCTCGATCAAATAAACTAAGAAAGATATGACNGATCGGTTTGGTCTGTGAAACCGTTTTATTTGCCAACAAGTTCCCCTATTTAATACAAAGAATTAAATAGGGTTTATTTTANATGACATACGTTTGGTCTGCGAAACCGTTTTATTTGCCGACAAGTTCCTCTATTTAATACAAAGAATTAAATAGGGTTTATTTTAGGCTNCCTAAACTCTCATATTGTATGCATCTCTCACAAATCATCAACATCACATAAAAAATGCCACCATCCCTATCTTTTTGAAAGTGAAATTCATATTTTTCATGCATAGATATATGGCACCAATGTATTAAAGGCGTAAATATGAAACTTTGGGTGTTAAATGCGTAAATATATAAAAAATTCCCAAATATTTATAAATACTAGAATTCAAATGGAGATTAAGCACATATATTACAAATTTGGCCCATTTCTAATGTGATTAATTGTGGAAGACTTCATGTAGCCTATCATCTTTCTTTTCTCTAGATCTGAAGTACGATTAAATTCAATCATATTCACCAGATGTCCTAAAAGTCTTCCTAATATACACAACACAACTAAAAAATATTGGGGCATTTACATATATATATATATCACCCAATTCTTATAATTGCATTCATCTAATACCTTAACTTCGTTTTTTATTTTATTTAATTTATTTATTCCACGCAAATCTTTTCATGTTGCATCAAAAGTACCACTATTTAAACTTTTAAAGACTGAAACATGCCTTTTCATGTATGGGTATGGTGGCATATATGTAAAATTAAAGTTTTGGTGTTAGATATGTAAATACATAAGAGTTGAGAGGTATGTATGTAAATTTCCCTTACTCTTATTATTATTCTTTGGCTGGTAAAGTTTGTCGATAAAGAGCATAAAATACTACTGGGGAATGATCTAATATAGTTGAATGCATAGGTGAGGTTAACAGAAGGCTGAAGAGAGAAAACTAATAATGGTGGGGATTTGCATCAAACGTATTCTTAAGCCTACTAAATTTAAAATTCTTGCATAGATTAAAAACATATAATTAGTTGGCCAACCCTTAATCAGTCGGTTTTAGGTTAGTCGACACTTTAATCGATGATTACTTAGCTGGTCATCTTTTTGTCTATCAGTCCATCGTTCAAGCGGTTTCTGAGTTAGTCAACCTAATGGTTGGTCTACTTCTGGGCCGATCTACTGATCGATCTGTAGTTAAGCGACCGCTCGTTCGACTACTTTGCTTATGGTATTTTTATATTGCTTTTATGAGTTTCACCTTTCAATGCGTGCCTTATTCTGAGTCGTTGGTTCCACAAAAAAAAAATATTATTTGAACTAAATGTTTTGATGACATGGGTTGGGCTTTGCCATGTAATATTGTTCTCTCATTTGTCTCATCTCCAGGATGAATAGGGAAAGTACAAATAAAGTTTATTATTTAAATGATGCTCTCTGATTTTTGCCTTCTTCCCTTGTGTGTGGAAAGACCACATATTATAATTAAGAAAAAAATTCAGTATGATTTTATAATTAAGAAAGGCCATATTTTACAATCGAATTTTAGTTCACATATGCTCCCCTCAATCTATTAAAATCTAAATAAAAATGGATGCTCTTAAGTTGGAGAAAATATTTCATCCGGACATCGCACGTCCGGATAGCCAACCACCGGCGGTCACGTCATCGCATTCATCATCGGCGGGCGACGTTGCCGCCGGTGGTTTGACGTCCGGATGGAATATTTTTAAGATTTTTTCCTCAAGTTGTTGTCAGTTTGATGATATATCATGTGGTGTTTTAAGATGTCTTTAAGTTATTTTTGATGTTTCTATTGTTAATAATTTGATTTAAAGTTTTTATTTTAATTTAATGCATTTCATAATTTGATTTTTTTTTTTGGGAAATCATACAACACTTATATAATTACATATCTAACAACCAAAGTTTGATATTTACATTTATAACATCTTGGTATGATAACACCCAAAATTTGATATGTACATTTTTAACATCTTGGTAATAAATGTGGTATTTTTGATGTGATGCTAATGATTTGAGCGTTATACAAGTAAATATAAATATTTTGGTTTTAGAAATGTAAATATATAAGAATTGTGTGGTATGTTTGTAAATGCCTCCACTTTTTTTGGTTATATATTGAAATTTGGTCTATGAAAAACTTCTATTGAAGAGAATCACAGTATGTTGCAATGACGGATTGACTCTGATTTGATTTTTTTGTACCTCTTAGATTACTTTCCTTTTACGTCCACAATAATAATTTGCATGCTTTCTTTTCTCATGCATCATAGTTAATCTTCCTTTTGTACTCTTGTGATGTAAGTATTTGGTTTTCTTGTTATTTTACCTTATAGACTTTTGTCCCTTAAACACATTTTCTGTGCTTTGATTTCATTTATTGGTGAGTTAACTTTCTGGACTTAATTTACTTATAATCTTACCCGATAAATAAACTTTTGATCATCATCTAAAAGAATAATTATATTCACCACAAGGTCCTAGTATAATATACATATTATCACTAAGAAATTACAAACTAAATAGAGAGCTACATAATTCTTAGGAAATACTGCATGGTCAAGCCCCCTTATCTTTAATATAGTTTCCAACTCTTCTTATGACCTAAACATAGGCTAAGGAGAACTTACCATTGGTTATCGAAAAATAACATGAGATTTCATGGTCTAAACATCGAAAAATCAACAATAATAGGAGAAGGAACCTTTCAACTCTGAAAAACTTCATAAAAGCTTAGTTAGTTTCCGACTTTTAGAATTGTAAAACTTTTAACATTTGTGCATCTGATACTTTAAACTGGATTCAAAAGTTTAATAAACCAGTTCCATGTTAGAAATATTTTTATCACTTTTCTGGTGAGATCAACACATTCTTTATTTATATATTACTTGATCGACATATATACTTGTGCGATTGACTAGTTGAGCATTAAATTTTGTGCGTCGTTGCTGGTGATAAGAGTAAAAATTTCCTGACTTTAGTAGAATTTTAGTTGAAACACTTAGAGTTTATGTTTAAACAACTTTTTTAATTTTCTATTTATTTTCATGTTTATTATCATTTTGTTTTGTTTTTGTTTTTAAAAACATAAAAATCTAAAAAAAAAATTTGCATTTTTATTTCCCTTCCCGTGATTGCATATTTTTTGTTCAACTGGTGTATTGTCCGTGTATTTTTCTTTCCTATTTTACTTATTTTATGATTATTTTCTATTTTAGAATAGTTCACCATTCGCACACATGCCATTGAACGCATAGAAGTGTTGCTATTTGACCCTAAAATTGAAAAAAAAGAACTTAAAAAAATCCAAAGAATTCGAAAAAAGGAAAAGAAAAGAAAATGTATTGCTTAGAACTGGCAGGCCCTCGAGAATATCATCCGAAATCCTATAGAGAGTATGTCATCCCATTGATAGCTAGAATTCACGAGTCATAAAAACTATACTGTAGAAGCCCCTGCATTTGAACTTAAACAAGGGCCTATTATAATGATTCAAGCCTACCAATGTGGGGCATCAATCATAGAAGCCTCATACCTCTATGTGACTCATTTCTTAGAATTATGCGCACTTTCAATTTTAGCGATGTCTCCAATGACGCCATTAGATTAAGGTTATTCCCTTCTCTCTCAGGGATAAAGCCAAGAGGTGGTTATATTCTTTAGCACCGGGATCGATCACTACGTGGAGCAACTCAATCAAAATATTCTTGGCCCAATACTTTCCTCCCTTCAAGACTATCAAACTTAGGAAGGACATCATGTACTTCACCCAATTAGATGNGAATTCCTATTCTCCTTTCTTGCCAACCTTTTCAACCACCTCCTAAAAATCCAAAAGAACTACCCTTATAGGCAGAGACGAGAGGAGAACAGAGAAGAGATCACACCCAGGACCCACGACACTCGAATTGGGCCACGAAGGAAAAGGACACGCCCCCTGCCCACAGAAGGCGAAGCCACCAAAGTCTCTCGGACCGAGCGGCGAGACTAATGACAGTGAGGGAAGCATCGGGAAGAGGAGAAGAAATGTCATTCCAGTGTACCAGGGAGCAAGCTTCCCAGAGTCAAACTACTAAGAAAAGAAGAACTACAGCTCAGAGCGACTGGTGCGGCTTCGGGAAGGAAGGCCGCGGGCAGAAGAAAGTGAGGGAAGGACGGACGAGGTCAACCCTCTCTCGCGTGGAGGAGAAAGAGCTCGTTCGGCTCGAGACCGAGAAAGGGAAAAAGCCAGACACGCGAAAGGGAGAAGAAAGGGAGACAGAGCTCGGATACAGAGAGTGGGGAGCTAGGGATTAAAGAGGAAAGGAGGCAGGTAAATAAAGAAAAAGGTTAATTAATATATATATATATNAGTTATATATGCTTTTTCATTTATAATTTTATGATATCAAATATTATTACTTTTAATATGAAAATTTAGGTAATAGATATATAAATGTATAATAACTATGCGCATGTATGTCAATTTTTTAAAAATAACACATGTATTTCTTTTTTTTCCTTTTTGATTAAGTGAGAGCACACACCTAGTCAGGTCCATTGAAAAGAATAGAGTTTGATGACAACTACAATAAATAAGGATAACAAAAAGAAAACATAAAAATGGCAGAAGTATAAGCTTGGAGACCAAAATGTCACATATGACACCCTCTTAAAGTGTCTGAACTAATAAGAAAAGCCTCTGAGCAAGCCAAAATGATCTTATTTGGGCCATGTAAAGTGGCTGGAAGGCGAGAGAATATATTTTCCTTAATAGAGTCAACAAAGAGCATTATATGTAGGGGTAAACCAACAAAACCAAGCAGAGACAACAAACAAAAGTATAAGTGAGTATCTCTGTTTTATGTTACAGAGAAGCAACATATAACTAAGCAGATAGAACAAACGAATGCAATGAAAGCAAAACAACTCTCAAGGAGAAAAATGAATAATATGAAACCAAAGAGTGCTTGTTATTATACAAGATAGTGACATAAGACTATCAATAAGTGCATAGGAAAGAAATANCATGTTGGAACTCATTTCTTTTCTTTGGTTTCTTTGGATCTTTTATGGATTAAATCGACTTGTAAGTGCTAGTAATATGATTAATTATGTATAAATTTTTCTAACACATAGTATACCTCCAAACCTTATGATTTCTGAAGGTTGCAGAACCAGTATTAAAAATGAATGGTTTTGGATTTTTTGCCCTTTCAATCTTAAGCTCCTAGTGGCTCTAACAACAAAATCGAATGATTTATGGGCCAACTGTTTGAGAACTTTTGGTGTTAATTTCTCATATGTTTCAATTGTCATTCAGTTTCACTGGATTTGGAATTGCACTTCCTAAATTGTGTTGCTGGTAGTTTCTTTCTAAACTTGGTTCCTGCAAATTGATGCTCAAGTTGTCTATTCAAAATTGTTCAAAATANTTCTTGAAGTAATATCTTGAGGATTACCTGCAATAATCCGGATTAAGCTCTTTCTACAGCTCAAATTTTCACTTTTGTGATAACTCACTGCAAGTTTTTTATTTATTTTTGTTTTTTATTTATCCTTGTTAGAGAATATAAATTTACTTGATTTGTATGGATGTGTGGCCGCTTTGTTTTGTAATGAGTAAAGTGCTAATATTTACTTGGGGCCATTTTAGTCTCAGAATTTATAGAAGTATCAAATGATGATTATTTCAGTTCGTATGTAAAGAATTAGAGATTAAATTGACACTATTATAAACTTAGGGGCTAAAATGGCCCTCTACAAAGAGTTGGGGACAATTTGGACGCATTTCTGATTTGAGAAAATATCTGTTTCAGACTATTTAAGGAAACTTTTCTTTGAATGATGACTTTTATACTGAAAATCATGAGATTTTAAACATTTTCTGTATAAATTCTTCTTTACCAATTCAGCTGTCATTTAACCCTCTATATTTTCTGTAAAAAGGGTTGCAATATTAGCATTTCATGAGGCACTCTCTCGTGTTCCTCGGGATCCTTTGGTGGTGGCAACTTTCAGTCTGGCTGTTCATAATGGTGGAGATATTCTAAAAGCCATCAATATTTCCAGGGGGATTAAGAGTTCTTACAATCAAAACTTTTCAGAAATATTGGAGCTCCTTATATGGGACGAAGATGAGAGGTTGATGAATGAGGTTTTAGACTTCGCCACATCAGTGATTTCTGCATTAGGATCAATGACTGATGAATATTTTATTTCGCGAAGTATGGCGCAATACCCTCAGGCTCCATTTTCTGATCTGGTGAGTTGCTTTCTTCTATTGATATTTTGGTTGTGTTTGATTACTGGTTTTTTGTGTAAAAAGGAAATGAAAAAAAAAAAGAAAACGATTTGCATACCTACCACTTAATTCCTGTGTCTTTACGTATCTAACACCTAGACTTCAATTTTTACGAGGTGCATTTACATACATACCCAATTCTTATGTATTTGCATATCTAACATGTAAAAACTTTGATTTTACATTTATTCCTCTAAAATGTTTTATATCACATAAAAAATATCACTATTTTAACTTTTAAAATGTGAAATACAACTTATTATGCATTAGGTAAGGTGACATATTTAAAGATTAAAGTTTAGGTATTAGATATGTAATACTTCAGAAATTGAGTGGTATGCATGTAAATCTTCTTTTCTACATGTACGCCGTCTTTCTTGTGCATGAAAAAATTGTATTTCACTTTTTTGGAAGTTAAAATAGTGGTCATTTTGCTGTAACATTGAAGGTTTGAGTGGGATAGATGTAGAATGGAAAGTGAACGTGCTAGATTTGTAAATACATAAGAATTGGGTGGTAAAAAAAAAACAACAGCTTGAAGGATCAAACCAATGGATATAAATTTTTAATCGCCACACAAATCAGTTGCATTTCACTTAATTTTCACATTTTTTATTCGATTCAGAGCCTTAAAATTCCAAGAAAACTTGTAGCTTAGAGCTGAAGTAAGCATTGGTGAAGATATAATATACTAACAAAAATGACACAAATTTTGCACAAGCTTATTTATACTAAATGGTTTTTATTGAATTGTTAGTAAGATTTCAAGGATAATTATCATAGAATGCTTTTTTCCTTAAAATTAAGTTCAAAAATATCTTAATAAATCTAAAATAACATCAAGTTTAGTTTTGTAGTAAAATAGATGGTTATTGTCCATGCTGCAGTCCGATATTTTCAAAAGCAAATTTCTGACCAAAAAAAAGTATTTTGCATACAATTCCTGTGTATTTACATACACCTAAACTTCAATTTTTACATACATACCCCCTTACCTATGCATGATAAGGTGTATTTACTTTTGAAAAGTGAAAGTGATGGAATTTTTTTATGTGATACGGAAGTTTTGTCCATTATAAATGTAAAAAGTGAAGTTTAGGTGTTAGAGATATAAATATATAGGAATTGATTGGTATGCATGTAAATACCACCCCAGTCCCGCCGCAGTTGTTCTTATTGAATTATTACTACACATGCTTTTCTTGTCCAATTCTCTACATTACCAACTCATTCAATACCCTCTCTTTTAAAGCATTAATGGTTTAAGTTTTTTGTTCTCTCTCTAATTGTAGGTATTCATTCCCCTACAACTTTATTTGAGAGTTTGTCGGATATTTGAGTGCATTACAAGCAGAGATTCAGAAGGAGGCTTTGTTCCAAAACAAGGAAGTAAAATTAATTATCAGAGTTTGGCCCATGGTGGTTTGTCTGAGCTCCGTCATGTCTTCGCCCGCATTGTTTTCGATACAGTTTACCCCCCAAATGCCGAAGAACAAGACACGAAAAGCTCCTCTTGTTCTGGTAGTTGACAACAACAACAATGGTGAGCCTAAAAACATCTTATTGATTTTTAGAACTCTTATGTGAGCCCCAACTTGAGTTGTAACTAAGCCAAGCTGACTCATGAGTAAGCTCGAGCTTGGCTCGATAAATGACTCGTGAATTGAGCTCGAACAAGCCAACAAGCTAGCCACAATTCGACTCATTGGCTCGTGACCGGCTCATTTAACAAATAATTAATATAAAATATACTCATATTATATTAAAATTTGATACTTTATCTCCAAATTATTAAAAATGTTTAAAAAATGTTATTTTATATTTTCTATCAAGTGATTTCTTATTATTTAACTTTTAATTGCTCATTCAATTTATCATTTTATATGACATTAGCTTGAATTGATATTATTTTCTCTCTTTTATAATAAATAAGCTGGCTCTCGAGTCTGCTCGAACTTGTAGAATTAAGCAAAGCTCGACTAGAACTCAATCAACTAAGCAAGATTAAGCTTGGAGTGGCTCGAGCTCAACTCAACTCGTTTGCACCCTAGCCCGACTTAGGGTGTAACTAAGACAAGCACATCATGAGCCTGCTCCGGCTCTACTTGATAAGTTGCTTGTGAATTGAGCTCAATGAGCTAATAAGCCTAGCTCAAATTAGCCTTAACTTGACTTGTAGGTCGTGAGCAAGCTCATTTTAAAAAAAAATTAATATAATGAAAATTGGCATACATAGCACACAATTCTTATGTATTTATATATCTCACACGTAAAGTTTCATGTTTACATACATAGTGATTTGCTGCTTTAAAACTATGCATGAAAATGTCCATTTCACTTTTAAAAAAAATGATAATAGTGCTATTTTTTATATGATATTAAAGATTTGAATGTTATTTATTAAAGTATGAAACTTTACTTGTAAGATATGCAAATACATATGAATTTTGTGCTAAGCATATAATTGTTCCTAATACAAAACATACTTAAAGCATATTAAAATTCAATAATTCATCTTTAAATTATTAAAAATATCAAGTGGTCTTTTATTTATTATCTTCTAAATATTTGTTTTATTTGTCATTTTTTATAACATAAGCTTAAATTAATATTATTTTTTCTCTTTCATAATAAACAAGGTAACTCGTGAGCCGGCTTAAACTCGCAGAATCAAGCTCGAGCTCGAACTCGATTAATCAGTCAAGCTCAAGCTCATGCTTGGCCCGACCGGTTTACACACCTTGCCTGGCTATGACCCTTCGATCTCTAATTGTGTCGTTTTTGCGGCGTTGGGTTAAGAAATTTGACACCACCTTGTCTAAACGAGGATTTTACTAATCTTTGTCATTTCATTTAGTGTCAGATGAAGAGAAGAAGAAGAGTGTGTTGCTGAAGCAGTTTGACCTCATATTTCTTCTCCGAACGGCATTGCACTTCTTGAAGGTAGGAGCTTATACTAATTTGGATTGATTTATGATAATATTTGCTTACATTTGAAATTTCATTACATCTGTTTGGGTCGAAAACACATTATTGTACAATAAACTTACATTCACACCATTCTTTTGTATTTACATATCTATTATCTGACACCTAAACTTTTACGTTTTTTATATTTATACCTCCTAAAACTTTCATATCACATAAATAATATCACTATTTTCTTGCAGCGGTAATGTGATATACATACAAAATTGAAGTTTTGGTGTTAAATATGTGAATACATAGGAATTAAGTGGTATGTATGTAAATCTTCAGCAGAGATTGCTAGGTGCGTATCCAGTACTCAAATGTAAATAATTTGTTGTGGACACTGTGAAGTTGCAATAAGAGAATCATTCTTCTTAAATGAATTATATCATGGTTTATTTGCTGCTGTGGCTCTCTTATTTTAGGGACTGAAGTTAGATTGTAGTACCATTAAAGGTTTGATTTTGCTAAGTGAGATTTGTGGGTTGGTTCGAATTTAGCTTGAAAAATGGATTTTTTTGCATTGTCTTATATCGAAAATATTTAGTGACATTACATACATACCAGACAATTCTTATGTATTTACATATCCAACACCTAAACTCTCATATTGTATGCATCTCTCACAAATCATCAACATCACATAAAAAATGCCACCATCCCTATCTTTTTGAAAGTGAAATTCATATTTTTCATGCATAGATATATGGCACCAATGTATTAAAGGCGTAAATATGAAACTTTGGGTGTTAAATGCGTAAATATATAAAAAATTCCCAAATATTTATAAATACTAGAATTCAAATGGAGATTAAGCACATATATTACAAATTTGGCCCATTTCTAATGTGATTAATTGTGGAAGACTTCATGTAGCCTATCATCTTTCTTTTCTCTAGATCTGAAGTACGATTAAATTCAATCATATTCACCAGATGTCCTAAAAGTCTTCCTAATATACACAACACAACTAAAAAATATTGGGGCATTTACATATATATATATATCACCCAATTCTTATAATTGCATTCATCTAATACCTTAACTTCGTTTTTTATTTTATTTAATTTATTTATTCCACCCAAATCTTTTCATGTTGCATCAAAAGTACCACTATTTAAACTTTTAAAGACTGAAACATGCCTTTTCATATATGGGTATGGTGGCATATATGTAAAATTAAAGTTTTGGTGTTAGATATGTTAATACATAAGAGTTGAGAGGTATGTATGCAAATCTCCCTTACTCTTATTATTATTCTTTGGTTAGTAAAGTTTGTCGATAAAGAGCATAAGATACTACTGGGGAATGATCTAATATAGTTGAATGCATAGGTGAGGTTAACAGAAGGCTGAAGAGAGAAAACTAATAATGGTGGGGATTTGCATCAAACACATTCTTAAGCCTACTAAATTTAAAATTCTTGCATAGATTAAAAACACATAATTAGTTGGCCACCCTTAATCAGTCGGTTTTAGGTTAGTCGACACTTTAATCAATGGATACTTAGCTGGTCATCTTTTTGTCTATCAGTCCATCGTTCAAGCGGTTTCTGAGTTAGTCAACCTAATGGTTGGTCTACTTCTGGGCCGATCTACTGATCGGTCTGTAGTTAAGCGACCGCTCGTTCGACTACTTTGCTTATGGTATTTTTATATTGCTTTCATGAGTTTCACCTTTCAATGCGTGCCTTATTCTGAGTCGTTGGTTCCACAAAAAAAAATATTATTTGAACTAAATGTTTTGATGACGTGGGTTGGGCTTTGCCATGTAATATTGTTCTCTCATTTGTCTTATCTCCAGGATGAATAGGGAAAGTACAAATAAAGTTTATTATTTAAATGATGTTCTCTGATTTTTGCTCCCCTCAATCTATTAAAATCCAAATAAAAATGGATGCTCTTAAGTTGGAGAAAATATTCCATCCGGACACCGCACGTCCTGATAGCCAACCACTGGCGGTCACGTCATCGCATTCATCATCGGCGGGCGACGTCGACCAAATTTCAATATATAGCCGGAGAAAATGTTTTGATGACGTGGGTTGGACGTCCGGACATAATATTTTTAAAATTTTTTCCTTAAGTTGTTGTCAGTTTGATGATATATCATGTGGTGTTTTAAGATGTCTTTTAAGTTATTTTTGATGTTTCTATTGATAATAATTTGATTTAAAGTTTTTATTTTAATTTAATGCATTTCATAATTT
>JXCR01139406.1:135492-160756 GCA_002079205.1 Phalaenopsis hybrid cultivar
AAGCCAAAATGATCTTATTTGGGCTATGTAAAGTGGTTGGAAGGCGAGAGAATATATTTTCCTTAGTAGAGTCAAGAAAGAACATTATATGTAGGGGTAAACCAACAAAACCAAGCAGCGACAACAAACAAAGGTACAAGTGAGTATCTCTGTTTTATGTTACAGAGAAGTAGCATATAACTAAGTAGATAGAACAAACGAATGCAATGAAAGCAAAATAACCCTCAAGGAGAAAAATGAATAATAAGAAACCAAAGAGTGCTTGTTATTATACAAGATAGTGACATAAGACTATCAATAAGTGCATAGGAAAGAAATAGCCAAAAAGACAATAAAAATCAATCTGAAAAAAGGAGATAAATCAGAGATCCAAACAAACTGTTCATCCATAAAAGGATTAATGGGAACATCATTACTATTGAAAAATCAAAATGAAATACAAAAAATCATCCTGCAACAAACTAAGAGACCAAAAGAACATCAAAATAAAAACCAAAAGAACATCAAAATATATCCCAACCAAGAATAATCAACGAAGAGCATCACATCTTGTATGATTATTTGATGGAAGGATGCTTTGCATGTTTAAATTTTCATTTCATGCATTTTTATTTGATAATCCAGTGAATGTTTTAATGAGAACCTTGATATTAGTGATATCAATTATGGATATCTTGAATTTCCTCTCAAACAAAATATGATAAGTAGTAGAATGAACAACCAACATGTAAAACTTTTTCAGAATGTTATTACTAAAAAATCTTTCGTGGTATATAACTTGTAATAAGCTACTTTTTAGTTCGAAAGAAATTATCATTAGGGATACTAACTTTTAAGTAATGCATGAAAGAGACAGAAAGAAATTATCATTAGGGATACTACCTTTAAGCAATGCATGAAAGAGAGAAAGCCTTCAAAGAAAAAGTGGTATTGAGTTTCCAAACCAATTTGACATAAAATACATATGGAGTTGGCAACACCTCTACTAATAAGCACTTCCTTTGTTTTTAAGCCCTAATGAATAATTTTCTAGATATGTAAAGCCAACTTAAGAGAATGGCCTTTAAACCATTCTTTATTGAGCCACTCATTTTAAGGAAGATTTTCATAATTCAATAGAAATAGAAGGATATCATTTCCCATTAGAAATAACATGAGAAACTTTGACAATGAGGGGAGGTTGAAACCAACATAAAACCAACCTTCAAATATTTCATCAAGAAATGACTCAGATAACTAAGGGTCAAAGAAAAATATAACATTGTTATTTAGAGTAACAAAATATGAAACAAAACCCAATAATTCTAAAGACAATCTCAAAGAGATCTCTCTAAAAGGTAGACATTTGAGATCTACATTTAAACCAAAGTGAACCATAATANATGGCGACTCTCCGAATTGCGAAGCTTCGTGCGCGCGGGAGTGCGAATTGTGCAGAAGACCACCCTAAGGCTCAGAAAGGTCCTACAGGATTTCCTTTTGGGTTTCCTCATGTTGGTTTCATCCTTCTAAGTGCTAGAAGTCGATACCACACACGCGAAACTCCAAAAGGGGACGGAAGTAAGTCAAACTAAAATGAGGCGAGTCTCACTTCTAAGGTTCTAAGATAGTCGCAGGAAGACCCCTAAGGCTAGATCCTAACTCCTACGAGAAATACTAGACCTCACGAAAAATGAGGTCAACACATTAGGGATAGTACCTTTAAGCAATGCATGAAAGAGAGAAAGCCTTGAAAGAAAAAGTGGTATTGAGTTTCCAAACCAATTTGACATAAAATACATATGGAGTTGACAACACCTCTACTAATAAGCACATCCTTTGTTTTTAAGCCCTAATGATGAATTTTCTAGATATGTAAAGCCAACTTAAGAGAATGGCCTTTAAACCTTTCTTTATTGAACCACTCATTTTAAAGAAGTTTTTCATAATTCAATAGAAATAGAAGGATATCATTTCCCATTAGAAATAACATGAGAAACTTTGACAATGAGGGGAGGTTGAAACCAACATAAAACCAAACTTCAAATAGTTCATCAAGAAATGACTCAGACAACTAAGGGTCAAAGCAAAATATAACATTGTTATTTAGAGTAACAAAATATGAAACAAAAACCAATAATTCTAACGACAATCTCAAAGAGATCTCTCTAAAAGGTAGACATTTGAGATCTACATTTAANATATACTTTTTTTTGTTATGTTAATTTACTTTCATAAATACATTTCTAATTATGTGTTCCTTTCTAGGCCAAGGTAAAAGTACAGGTACAAATGTATAATTGTATACCTTAAGAGATTGAAGAAGATGAAGCAAAAAAAAATTGTTTTGGTGATGTTAAGTATGTCATTGTTTGTTTTGTAGTTTTTTTATTCTACATTTGTATTTTGTTTAAACTACTGGTTATAAAATTGTGTAAATGTGTCATATTCATTTTCAAAAAATTGTAAACAAATAGTTGTAGATGTACATTTTTTTTTTTCTTCAAGTATTGCTATAGATTTTTTTTTTGTTTTATTTTTAAAAAGTTGTTATTTTAATTTTTTTAATTCAAATGAGTTGATTTCTAGCCAAATATGAGTTGAACACAAACAAGAATATGTAAGTCAAGTCGAACATGAACATACTGTTCACGAGCAATTTTGAACATGAATCAATTTCGAACATGAGTCAAGCCTAAGTTCGTTCAAGCTCAACTCGTTTACAACGCTATTCACAAGTTGGCTCATTCGTTATAAAAGAAGAAAAGTAATAATGATTTAATTTATTGTTATAATTGAATGACAAAAAAGAATGAAAAATAAAATTGATAAAAAAATTCACTTGAACAAGTGAGATATAAATATTAAATTTTAATATATGTTAATTATATTTAATACTAATATTTTTTAAGTTTGATTACTTATGGGTCAAGGAGTTAGTGCTTGATTTATTAACTCATCAAAATCTACTCATGAGCCATTTTATCAAATAAGTTCATAGTAAGCACCCCCATCACTCACCCCAAATCTCTTTAGACGCATACATTCTAATTTTCATAGATTTACATGTCTAATTATATATATATATATATATATATATATATATATATATTTATATACATAACATTCAATTTTTTAACATCACATCAAAAATATTATTATTAATATTTACATTTTAAAATTTATATATACTTTTTCATTTATAATTTTATGTTATCAAATATTATTACTTTTAATATGAAAATTTAGGTATTAGACATATAAATTTATAATAACTATGTGGCATGTATATTAATTTTTTAAAAATAACATGTATTTCCTTTTTGTTCTTTTTGATTAAGTGAGAGGACACACCTAGCCAGGTCCATTGAAAAGAGTAGTGTTTGATGGCAACTACAATAAATAAGGATAACACAAAGAAAACATAAAAATGGCAGAAGTATAAGCTTGGAGCCCAAAATGNACTTTTTCATGTATAATTTTATGATATCAAATATTATTACTTTTAATATGAAAATTTAGGTATTAGATATATAAATTTATAATAACTATGCGCATGCATGTCAATTTTTTAAAAATAACACATGTATTTCTTTTTTTTCCTTTTTGATTAAGTGAGAGCACACACCTAGCCAGGTCCATTGAAAAGAATAGTGTTTGATGACAACTACAATAAATAAGGATAACACAAAGAAAACATAAAAATGGCAGAAGTATAAGCTTGGAGCCCAAAATGTCACATATGACACCCTCTTAAAGTGTCTGAACTAATAAGAAAAGCCATCGAGCAAGCCAAAATGATCTTATTTGGGCTATGTAAAGTGGTTGGAAGGCGAGAGAATATATTTTCCTTAGTAGAGTCAAGAAAGAACATTATATGTAGGGGTAAACCAACAAAACCAAGCAGCGACAACAAACAAAGGTACAAGTGAGTATCTCTGTTTTATGTTACAGAGAAGTAGCATATAACTAAGTAGATAGAACAAACGAATGCAATGAAAGCAAAATAACCCTCAAGGAGAAAAATGAATAATAAGAAACCAAAGAGTGCTTGTTATTATACAAGATAGTGACATAAGACTATCAATAAGTGCATAGGAAAGAAATAGCCAAAAAGACAATAAAAATCAATCTGAAAAAAAGGAGAGAAATCAGAGATCCAAACAAACTGTTCATCCATAAAAGGATTAATGGGAACATCATTACTATTGAAAAATCAAAATGAAATACAAAAAATCATCCTGCAACAAACTAAGAGACCAAAAGAACATCAAAATAAAAACCAAAAGAACATCAAAATAGATCCTAACCAAGAATAATCAACGAAGAGCATCACATCTTGTATGGTTATTTGATGGAAAGATGCTTTGCATGTTTAAATTTTCATTTCATGCATTTTTATTTGATAATCCAGTGAATGTTTTAATGAGAACCTTGATATTAGTGATATCAATTATGGATATCTTGAATTTCCTCTCAAACAAAATATGATAAGTAGTAGAATGAACAACCAACATGTAAAACTTTTTCAAAATATTATTACTAAAAAATCTTTGGTGGTATATAACTTGTAATAAGTTACTTTTTAGTCAGAAAGAAATTATCATTAGGGATACTATCTTTAAGTAATGCATGAAAGAGAGAAAGCATTCAAAGATTGACATAAAATACATATGGAGTTGGCAACACCTCTACTAATAAGCACATCCTTTGTTTTTAAGCCCTAATGAATAATTTTCTAGATATGTAAAGCCAACTTAAGAGAATGGCCTTTAAACCATTCTTAGTTGAACCACTCACTTTAAGGAAGATTTTCATAATTCAATAGAAATAGAAGGATATCATTTCCCATTAGAAATAACATGAGAAACTTTGACATTAAGGGAAGGTTGAAACCAACATAAAACCTACCTTCAAAAATTTCATCAAGAAATGACTCAAATAACTAAGGGTCAAAGAAAAATATAAGATTGTTATTTAGAAGTAACAAAATATGAAATAAAAACCAATAATTCTAACGACAATCTCAAAGAGATCTCTCTAAAAGGTAGACATTTGAGATCTACATTTAAACCAAAGTGAACCATAATATTTAATGCACCAATTTTATAGAAAGGAATTGGAATTGTAGTGTATCCATATGATTTTAGATTTGCACATAAGATTGATATTGTCTAGGTTGGACAAACCCATGCCACCATAAAGTTTAGGAAGAGTAAAATTTCTCCAAGCAATGGTGTGAAGTTTTTTTTCAGATCCGCTATGATGTAAAAGTTATTGAATGAGGAAGTGATTTTATTTCTCAATGCTTCAAGGGGAGTGGTTGATATATACTTATATTGGAGGTAACCCTAAAGTGTAGTTTTGATAAATTGGAATCTTCTAACAATGGAGAGGATTTTCTATTTCCAGCAAGAAATCCTAGTGAATATTTTATCAAGTAATTTATTATAATCCAAAACAATCAACTTAGTTGATTTAACCCACATAATCGCAAGGGAGAGGGATTTTAAGAAAACTAGACGCATTATAAAAAAAAATTTGTTGGGTATAAAATATCGAACCAACAAAACAAGTAGTTGATTTAACATAATTAGCACATAAGTCGGTTGCAGTTTGAAAATTTTGAAGGACATATGAAATAGATTAATAGAATTTATGTTCTGTTTGTGAAACACTAAAAAGATCATCTTTATAAATAAGGTGACAAATATTATAGCTCTTAGGGTAATTAGAAAAAGCAGTGTTGTCCTAAAGGCAGGAGCAGACATTCATAACCACAAGAAATAAATATGGCGATAAGGGGGAACTTTGTTGTAACCCATATGAGAAAGCGAAGTATCCTTTTTTCTCACTATTAATAAGAATAAAGAATTGAACATTTTAAGCACATACTTTCACCCATCGAATGAAAATATAGGGAAACAAGGGTCTCTTCAATGTACCTTATAAGAAAAGGAATGATTTTGTCTATTAAAAGCTTTCATCAAGTCAAACTCCAAAAAAAAAAGAAACTTTAAAGTCACATGAATTAAGTCAAAAAAAAAAAATTTGCTAATATAACATTATAAGCAATATCTTGCTCATTAATGAAAGCAACCTTTTTTCGATGAATGAGATTAGGCAGTAAAGATTTGAGTATGCCAACAAGNAAAAAAAAAAAATATATTTGCTGATATAACATTATAAGCAATATTTTGCTCATTAATGAAAGCAACCTTTTTTCGATGAATGAGATTAGGCAGTAAAGATTTGAGTATGCCAACAAGGAGCTTAATAATGACTTTGCATATAGTATTATAAAGCGAAATATGTTGAAATTAAAAAGAGACTGAACATTAGACTTTTTTAATATAAGAGTATTGATGAAATATTTGATTCTATGGGGAAACTGGTTGTGAAAAAAAAAAATTATAGCAGCAATACAATTAAATTTTATAATTTCTTAAGTATCTTTAAAAAACTTATAAGTGAACCCAACAGGGCTAGGAGCTTTATCATAGCCAATAGAGTGAAAAGCAAGTATAATTTCCTCATTTGTAAAGCAAAGTGTGAGAGAAAGGCAATCAAAATTAGATAAATGACGCAAAAAAAATTAATGAACATGATTTGCATTATAATCATTAGGGCTATTAAACAAATTTAAAAAGTAGGAGATATCAACACTAACAATTTCTTCTTGCTCATGAATATAGTCATCATTGAACAAAATTTTCTCCATAAAGTTGAAATTATTCTTGATTTTAATTTTTTTAAATGAATTTTTGTCATCATCACCCTTGATAATTTGAAAGCATTTAGCTCTTTGCTTGACCTAGTTATGCTCACAAAATATTGTATTAGAGAGCTGATCTTGAATCTGTGAAGCTTTAAGAANCGAAATATGTTGAAATTAAAAAGAGACTGAACATTAGACTTTTTTAATATAAGAGTATTGATGAAATATTTGATTCTATGGGGAAACTGGTTGTGAAAAAAAAAAATTATAGCAGCAATACAATTAAATTTTATAATTTCTTAAGTATCTTTAAAAAACTTAAAAGTGAACCCAACAGGGCTAGGAGCTTTATCATAGCCAATAGAAAGAAAAGCATGTATAATTTCCTCATTTGTAAAGCAAAGAGTGAGAGAAAGGCAATCAAAATTAGATAAATGGCGCAAAAAAAAGTAATGAACATGATTTGCATTATAATCATTAGGGCTATTAAACAAATTAAAAAAGTAGGAGATATCAACACTAACAATTTCTTCTTGCTCATGAATATAGTTATCATTGAACAAAATTTTCTCCATAAAGTTGAAATTATTCTTGATTTTAATTTTTTATATGAATTTTTTGTCATCATCACCCTTGATAATTTGAGAGCATTTAGCTATTTGCTTGACCTAGTTATGCTCACAAAATATTGTATTAGAGAGCTGATCTTGAATCTGTGAAGCTTTAAGAAGAAGAACAACATTAAGTGATTGATTATCTTGAGAAAGTAAGATGTAACCTTACTATTTTTTGATATCTTGAATCTGTGAAGCTTTAAGAAGAATTTCTATATTAAGTGGTTGATTATCATGAAAAACAAATATATAAACTTACTCTTTTTTTAGATCAAATATATTCTTAAATAGTATAGAGAAATAACTCTAGTCCCAACCCTTTAGAGCATACATAACATTTTTCATCTGATGGCACAAGGCCAAAAAAGGATCTCCAATTACTATAAAATTCCATTTATTCTCAATGATACTCATCAATTTCAAGCAACTCTCCCAAAAATTCTTATACATGAATATGCAATTCAATTTGGTAAAAGAACCAAGACAAACATAAATAAGTAAATGATTATAAATAGAAGGTTATAAAACCTTAAAATGATTATAAATAGAAGGTTATAAAACCTTAAAAAGGAAAGAGGAAAAGATTTTATCCATAGTGTATTAGAAAAAGCACAATCAAGTAGGCATATGATGGACGAATTGGAAAGATTGTTATACCAACTATGAATATAACATGTATTTTACATCACGAGAAGTCCAACATTAAGAACACAATTATTAAAATCAGCAAGCTTGTTAGTATGGAGGGGGACCTCCAATTTTTTTATCTCGACCTAAGATTGCAATTAAAATTCTTCAAAATTAACTAAAGGTGGAACAAGTATTAGCTATAAAGATAATAGAGCCTCGTAAAATTCTTCTGAAAGTAGCACTATTATCAACATAAATAAATGTAGTGAGAAAGTTAACAAAAGGGTGACGTGGATCAAATCATGAATATATTGAGGCTAAAAATCCAATGCAGTGAAGGAATGTTTGGAAGGATTCCATCTTACCCAATTGTGCTTATTACTTGATGTATGAAAGTTGTGAACATCATTCTCATTTGAGAAAAGGTGAAAGCAAAGCCTAAAGATGACCAGAGATGGATGAAGGAGAATGCTTATTCTCCAAAAGAAAAAAAAAAAGATCATTTTTTTTTTGTTTTATCTTAACCATTCTATTGCAGTCAACAACACATACATCACTGTTGAGGCTCTAGACATTCCAATCAAATATATGGGAAAATACATAAGCATAATTAGTGTTGGGGGCATCCCCTTTAGATTTACCTTTTCTGACTTTGGATGAGGAGGAGAGGGAAGAGGTGGGATTAGAGGTAGAAGAAGAGGTGTATGGCGAGAAGCATGGTCAATAAGTGTATTTTGAGGCAAGTTACATGAAGTAAGAACTTTGTTAGCATTAGGAACAACTCCAAGGACATCGATTTCCTCAATATGATCGACATCACGTGATAAGGAGTCTAATGTCTTGGGGAATGCAGTAGGTTAGGTCTGATATCACCTGGAGAGAGAGAGAGAGAGAGAGNACCAATAAGTGTATTTTGAGGCAAGTTACATGAAGTACAAACTTTGTCAGCATTAGGAACAACTCCAAGCAAATCGATTTCTTCAATATGATCGACATCACCTGACAAGGAGTCTAATGTCTTGGGGAATGCAGTAGGTTAGGTCTGATATCACCTGGAGAGAGAGAGAGATAGAGATCTGTACATTGAGTATGGATGAAATTCATATCAAGAGATAATAGGAAGAAGAGAGCTAGAAGGGAGAGGAGGTAGTTAGTGTTTGGTAATATTGTTAAGAGGCCTTTGGGAGGGTAATATAGGAGTAGGGATGAAATTTGGGGATTTCAGGCAATAGTGAAGGTCCTGTGCAAACGTGTAGCAGAATTTGCATGGGTTGGGCTTCCATTCATCAAGAATAAGGATAAGGGCATCTTATTCTTTAATAGAAATAGTNATAATATTGTTAAGAGGCCTTTGGGAGGGTAATATAGGAGTAGGGATGAAATTGGGGGATTTCAGGCAATAGTCAAGGTCCTGTGCAAACGTGTAGCAGAATTTGCATAGGTTGGGCTTCCATTCATCAAGAATAATAAGGGCATCTTATCCTTTAATAGAAATAATAATAAAATCTGGGATCAAGGAATCAATGGCTACCTAAATACCGACTTACAAACATGAGTTGATAACCTTTTGCATTGAGGGGGTTAACAACTAATGAAATATTGATTTTGCCATCAATTTTAGAAATTTTGTATTCAATCCAACAACACAAGGGTAAGTTTGGAAACTTACTAAGACCTGTTTGAAGTCTTTTTTTAATAGGTTGAAACATGAAACCATTTCCTAAAAATAAGGCCGAACATTAAAAAACCAATGATCACATAAGAAAATCATTTTTAGATCCTCCATGCATGTAAATTAAAGAGAATGAAACCCTCGATAAGAGAGATACATTCATATGTACCTCGAAGTTTACCAATTTTTTTGCACAACTTGAAAAAGGTTGTCGTAAAAAGGACGCTTACCTCGGGCATATCCGACGAGAGTCATATCTCATTTCACCCATTTCAAGGAACCTTCATCCACCTCAAGATCAGAGAAAAAAATCTTTTCATTCGTATAGGGAATGTAAAAAAGTGAGAAGTTTGTAGGTATGTTAGAAGAGGGAAAATATGTTATAATTAGAGGGAGCAAGTCCCAGAATTAAGATATGAAAAGAAAAATGTGAAAGTTGGATGAGCCTATAGAGGACTAGGGCCAAAGCCCTAAGAATGAAGAAAATATTACATCAGGAGTTCTGATGTAGTATCGCAGATGGTAGTATTTAGGTGTTATTATAGTATTGCGGTGTTATTTTATCAAAATAACACCAAAATAACAACACAATACTACCAATAGAATATCTAATAATATGATCAGCACGTAATCTGAATATAATATTTTTTCTAAGAAATGGGGGAGAATATTAACCAAGAGAGCCAAGAGCTCTATAAAGATTTTGGAACCCCTCTCACTTTGCCCTAAAATAAAAATATTTTTAAAAACTAAACCGAAATTCTCATAGCCGAGGATGCTAATTCTCCATGGCGATTCCTCTTTCCACCTTCCACGAAGCTTCTCTCTCCCCCAACAACCTCAACGACAACCCCGTCACTCTTCTCTGNAGGATCAAGGAATCAATGGCTACCTAAATACCGGCTTACAAACATGAGTTGATTACCTTTTGCATTCAGGGGATTAACAACTAATGAAATATTGATTTTGCCATCAATTTTGGAAATTTTGTATTCAATCCAACAATACAAGGGTAAGTTTGGAAACTTACTAAGACCAAGACCTGTTTGAAGTCTTTTTTTAATAGGTTGAAACATGAAACCATTTCCTAAAAATAAGGCCGAACATTAAAAAACCAATGCTCACATAATAAAATAATTTTTAGATCCTCCATCCATGTAAATTAAAGAGGATGAAACCCTCAATAAGAGAGATACGTTCATATGTACCTCTAAGTTTACCAATTTTTTTGCACAACTTGAAAAAGGTTGTTGTAAAAAGGACGCTTACCTCGGGCATATCCGAAGAGAGTCATATCTCATTTCACCCATTTTAAGGAGCCTTCATCCACCTCAAGATCAGAGAAAAAAATCTTTTCTTTCATATAGGGATTGTAAAAAAGTGAGGAGTTTGTAGGTATGTTAGAAGAGAAAAATATGTTATAATTAGAGGGAGCAAGTCCGAGAATTAAGGTAGGAAAGGAAAAAGGTGAAAGTTGGATGAGCCCATAGAGGACCAGGGCCAAAGCCCTAAGAATGAAGAAAATATTACATCATGAGTCCTGATGTAGTTTCGCAGATGGTAGTATTTAGGTGTTATTGATAGTATTGTGGTGTTATTTTATCAAAATAACACCACAATACTACCAATAGAATATCTAATAATATGATCAACACATAATCCAAATATAATATTTTTTCTAAGAAGTAGGGGAGAATATTTACCAAGAAAACCAAGGGCTTTATAAAGATTTTGGAACCACCCTCACTTTGCCCTAAAATAAAAATATTTTTAAAAACTAAACCGGAATTCTCATAGCCGAGGATGCTAATCCTCCATGGCGAATCCTCTTTCCACCTTCCACGAAGCTTCTCTCTCCCCCAACAACCTCAACGACAACCCCGTCACTCTTCTCTGNGCCTTCATCCACCTCAAGATCAATGAAAAAAATCTTTTAGTTCATATAGAGAATGTAAAAAAGTGAGAAGTTTGTAGGTATGTTAGAAGAGGAAAAATATGTTATAATTAGATCGAGCAAGTCCGAGGATTAAGGTAGGAAAGGAAAAAGGTGAAAGTTGGATGAGCCCATAGAAAACCAGGGCCAAAGCCCTAAGAATGAAGAAAATATTACATCATGAGTCCTGATGTAATTTCACAGATGGTAGTATTTAGGTGTTATTGATAGTATTGTGGTGTTATTTTATCAAAATAACACTAAAATACTACCAATAGAATATCTACCAATATGATCAACACATAATCCAAATATAATATTTTTTCTAAGAAGTGGGGGAGAATATTAACCAAGAGAACCAAGGGCTCTATAAAGATTTTGGAACCCCCCTCACTTTGCCCTAAAATAAAAATATTTTTAAAAACTAAACCGAAATTCTCATAGCCGAGGATGCTAAGTCTCCATGGCGAATCCTCTTTCCACCTTCCACGAAGCTTCTCTCTCCCCCAACAACCTCCACGACAACCCCGTCACTCTTCTCTGAGCTTCGATCCCCGAAAATTGATGTGTGTGGCTCCGGCCCTTTCACTGTGAGCATGATGGAGATGGGGGAACCCAATACCTGCTTTCGGGGCTGCTGCTCTAGCGACACCATCCGCCTCCACTTTCCTCCCTCGGAGTACTCTCTTCTTTCCACCATTGCTCGAGGTATAAATAAGATGAGTTTGATTCTGCCTCAAATTCTGTCACGACCCTTCTTTTTTAATTGATAATGATGTTATTCCTCTGATCAAAGGCTCCGAGAGTACCGTATTCGAAGCAAGGCTCCAAGGCCGGAGGGTCGCTGCTAAGAAGCCCGTCCTCTCCACCTCGGAGGACCTCGATAAGTTCCACCGCGAGTTGCAACTTTTATGGTACGCAAAATTGCTATTTTGTACGAGTCGTCTTTTTTTCGTTTTGGAATTCTGATCGCTAATTCTGAATTTGAAAGCAAATTGGAACACCCTGGTTTGGCTAAGCTGNCGAGGACCTCGATAAGTTCCACCGCGAGTTGCAACTTTTATGGTATGCAAAATTGCTATTTTGTACGAGTCGTCTTTGTTTCGTTTTGGAATTCTGATCGCTAATTCTGAATTTGAAAGCAAATTGGAACACCCTGGTTTGGCTAAGCTGGTTGCGGCGAATTCAAGGCCTCCTAATTATATGTTCTTCTTTGAGTTCTATGAGATGGGAAGCTTGGCGCATAAATTGCAATTGGAAGAGTGGAGTCCTTCCGTGGATGAAGCCCTTGTGATTTCTTATAACTTGGGTACGGCTCTGAAAATTTCTTTTATTTTTTTCTAGGTTTAGTTCTGTTGTTTCTGTTGGGAAATATGGCNTTTGGAGGAGTGGAGTCCTTCCGTGGATGAAGCCCTTGTGATTTCTTATAACCTGGGTACGGCTCTGAAAATTTCTTTTATTTTTTTCTAGGTTTATTTCTGTTGTTTCTGTTGGGAAATATGACTGGATTTTCTCCAAAGTTTACAAAAGCAAGTTATAGAACATGCAAGAGTTGAGAACAAACTTATTTTTCTTTTGGAAAAAAGCATGTCTACTTGAATTGATTGTTGGAACTTCAAATATATTTACAATGAAAATCAGCTCATCTTATCTATTGCCATTTACCACTAACAGTGTGGGAATATTGGCTGACTCAAGAGAAAACTAACTCAACTAACCTATAGCAATATTTACCTTTAACAACATGGAAATATGGGTTGACTCACCCATGACTCAAGTCAATAACTACTTCCTAAAGACTTGGCCAAATCAAAGACAATAATATTGAATAAATTATCAACACTCCCCCTTGATTCAAAATTGCATACGCCAAGAAAAGATTTAAAGTAAACAAATTTATATCTTGAAAGTGATTTGTTAATATATCTGCTAGTTTTTCATGAGTATTGCAGTGCTTCAGCCAAATTTCAGACGAAATGTAAACGGATGTTGACATGTTTGTTCTTTAATGGAAGGTTGAATTTTTAGTCATTGCAATTGTTTTCTTGTTGTCACAAAAAAATATTAGTTTCACCATCTTGCTTTCGATGAAGATCTGTAAGATTCGGATTGCTTGACATATTGCTGAAGTTGTTGCTACATACTCTGCTTCTGAAGAAGACAATGCCATTGTAGCTTGCTTATTAGAATTTCAAGTAATTGCATCAGATCCAAAATTGAAGTCACTAGTTGAAATAATGTTTCTATCACCAGAAAATATTTGGCCCTGTATGAGTCAAATAAATCAAGCCTCCTGCTAAGCTTCTTAAATCTTAAACATTGGTTTTCACCGCACCATCTTCAATATGCAGCTTCGCTTTGTATTCATGGGTGTTGATACCAGTTTGCAATACTGAATCTTTTTAGGAGATACATTACATATTTTCTTCGAGAGATAAAAATCCCATCAATTCCTTATTTCACTTCAAGTCCAAGAAAATAATGTAATAAGCCATGTCTGACATCTCAAACATCTTCATTATGTTAGATTTAAATTCCGTATAAGAGAATCAGAAGAGTTCATACATATAACATTATCAACATAAAGGCACATGATGATAAAAATATACTTAACTTGATTCCATAAATAAAGATTCTGCTCATTTTCACTTCTTATGAAACCATTTTGGCGAAAATAACCATCAATCTTGCTATGCCATGCTCATGGAGCTTATTTTAGCTCATAAAATGCATGCATCAACTTGTACATCTTTGTATTTTTGTCTTTGACTACGAATACTTCAGGTTGACCAACAGAAACTTCTTCTTTCAAATTTTGTATTCAAGAATGCAAACTTGAAATCAAATTACNTTTTCCTCTTTTTATCTCTTGTACTCGCCTATTTATAGGTGAATTATCTATGTATTCAGTGAGAACAAGGATTATCAAAATTCACATGGTATCAGAGCCATCAAAGGGAAGACTCTCCCGCTCGGCTCGATCACGACCCTTCTCTCCTGCGATCGTCTTTATCTGAGCGCTGCCCTAGTTTGCGCCTGACCCGATCGTCGGCATCTGAGCGCCGCTCCTCGTCCAATCGACCGATTGCGCCTCTCTCTGATCGCCAGCGTCCACGTCCGATCGTCCGTGCTTCTCCAGCGATCGTCTGCGCTTTTCCCGCGATCCCGCGATCGTCCGTGCTCTTCCGCGATTGTCCGTGCTCTTCCGCAATCCCGCGATCTCTCGCGATCGTCTGCATTCGATCGCCACGTCCGATCGTGAGCGCCGACTCTTCTTCCCCGATCGAGC
The DNA here is from genome assembly GCA_002079205.1 of Phalaenopsis hybrid cultivar. Taxonomy (NCBI): domain Eukaryota; kingdom Viridiplantae; phylum Streptophyta; class Magnoliopsida; order Asparagales; family Orchidaceae; genus Phalaenopsis; species Phalaenopsis hybrid cultivar. Next base: position 150,328 of record JXCR01139406.1, read on the forward strand.
ACAACCAGTTCCAGCGGTGCTCCTCTTCGGCGCAACCTCATCTCTGGTCATTCTGCTGGCCACCTCTCCTCTCCAATGACTAAGTACGACCATGCCTGCAACTCCTCTTCCACTATTGATGTCACTTCTAGCCACCCATCCGCTGCTGAGTCTCCATTGCCCAGCAATTCAGACAATAATTTTGTTCTCATCACCAGCCACAAACTCACCGGCCAGAATTACCTCCAATGGTCGCAGTCAGTCATGATGTTTGTATGCGGCAAAAACAAAGATGACTACCTCACCGGTGATGCTCCAGCTCCGATGACGACAGATCCGTCATACAAGACTTGGAAATCCGAGAATAATATGGTTATGGCCTGGCTTGCTAACTCGATGACACTTGATATTGGCGAAAATTTTCTTCTCTATGGCACGGCTAAGGAAATCTGGGATGCTGCCCGTGAGACATATTCTAGTGCGGACAATACAAGTGAACTATTTGTTGTTGAGACCATTCTTCATGACTTTGTCAAGGTGATATCTCTGTCACTTAATACTTCAATACTCTTACTTGGTATTGACAGTAACTAGATTTATTCAAGGTGTACCCTTGGAAGTGTCCCGAAGACTGTCATATTTCACCAAATCANCGCGATCGTCTTTATCTGAGCGCTGCCCTAGTTTGCGCCTGGCCCGATTGTCGGCATCTGAGCGCCGCTCCTCGTCCAATCGACCGATTGCGCCTCTCTCCAATCGCCCGCGTCCGCGTCCGATCGTCCGTGCTTCTCCCGCGATCGTCTGCGCTTCTCCCGTGATCGTTCGCGATCCCACTATCGTTCGTGCTCTTCCGCAATCCCGCGATCTCTCGCGATCGTCTGCATCCGATCTCCGCGTCCTATCGTGAGCGCCGACTCTTCTTCCCCGATCGAGCACAACCAGTTCCAGCGGTGCTCCTCTTCAGCGCAACCTCATCTCTGGTCATTCTGCTGGCCACCTCTCCTCTCCAATGACTAAGTACGACCATGCCTGCAACTCCTCTTTCACTATTGATGTCATTTCTAGCCACCCCTCCGCTGCTGAGTCTCCATTGCCCAGTAATTCAGACAATAATTCTGTTCTTATCACCAGCCAAAAACTCACCGGCCAGAATTACCTCTAATGGTCGCAGTCAGTCATGATGTTTGTATGCGGCAAAGGCAAAGATGACTACCTCACTGGTGATGCTCCAGCTCCGATGACGACAGATCCGTCATACAAGACTTGGAAATCCGTGAATAATATGGTTATGACCTGGCTTGCTAACTCGATGACACTTGATATTGACGAAAATTTTCTTCTCTATGACACGGCTAAGGAAATCTGGGATGCTGCCCGTGAGACATATTCTAGTGCGGACAATACAAGTGAACTATTTGTTGTTGAGACCATTCTTCATGACTTCGTCAAGGTGATCTCTCCGTCACCCAATACTTCAATACTCTTACTCGGTATTGGCAGTAACTAGATCTATTCAAGGTGTACCCTTAGAAGTGTCCCGAAGACTGTCATATTTCGCCAAATCATAGGACAGAAACGCAACTTCAAATTTTTTCTCGGCCTCAAATTTGAGTTTGACCAGGCTCGCTCACGGATTTTGAATTCGTAACCTTTTCCAACAATTCGTGAAGTTTTCTCCGATATACGCCGCGAAGAGAGTCGCTAAAATGTCATGTTAGGTGCTTCCTTGTCCACTACAGCCCTCGACGGGTCTGCACTTGCTGCTCATATTCCATACACCGACAACCGCCAGCGCCAGGGCTGTCCTTGGTATGACCACTGCCGCCGTTCTGACCATACTCGGGATACGTGTTGGCAGATTCATGGCAAACCCGCCAATGTAAAATCCAAACGGGATCATCGGGCAGCTGTCACCAGCACCACCGAAGCTTCTCTAGGAACGAGCCCATTCAGCGAAGAACAAATTCATGTCCTCCAGAAGATGCTCGGTCAGTTGTCACCAGTCCAGCCTACTAGTGTGGCATCGGGTGCCACTGGCCTTGTTACCTATCGAGGTATTTCCCCATCCGCTTTCGTCTTGCCTTCAACCTTTTCTCGCCCCTAGATTGTTGACTCAGGTGTCTCCGATCATATGATCGAGGATGTCTCCTTATTAATGGATTACCGGCCGTGTAATCCGACCCTCACTGTTCGGATTGCTGATGGATCAGCCTCCTAAGTTGCTGGTTTTGGTTCTGTCCGCATCTCTCCAGATTTATTCCTCACTTCTGTGCTTCATGTTCCTACTCTGGATTGCAATCTGATCTCTATTAGTAAGCTCACTCATGATTGTCATTGTGTTGCTAGATTTTTTCCATATGTTTATGAATTTCAGGATTTGAAGTCGGGGAGGATGATTGACAGTGCTGAGTTGTGCAGTGGTCTCTATCTCCTCAATAAACCCTCTGTCAGTCTAGTCTCACCCACCAGTTGTATTCCAGTATCAAGTCTGTCTTGCTTAAATCCGCTTAGTACATCTGTATTCCATNGATTTTTTTCATATGTTTATGAATTTCAGGATTTGAAGTCGGGGAGGATGATTAACAGTGCTAAGTTGTGCAGTGGTCTCTATCTCCTCAATAAACCCTCTGTCAGTCTAGTCTCACCCACCGGTTGTATTCCAGTATCAAGTCTGTCTTGCTTAAATCCGCTTAATACATCTGTATTTTATTCCAGCGTTAATAATGATAGTGAAATCATGTTACTTCATTATCGTTTAGGTCATCTCAACTTTATGTACCTGAGGAAACTGTTTCCTTATTTATTTATTAATAAAAGTCCTTCCTCTTTTAATTGCGAATTTTGTCAACTTGTCAAACACACTCGTACTTCATTTCCTTGATTATCATACAAACCCACTCGTCCCTTTTCTCTGATCCATAGTGACGTCTGGGGTGTCATTCTCGTGAAAAAATATTTATGGGGCCCAATAGTTCGTGTTCTTTATTGATGATCACACACGGGTGACATGAATCTATCTTATGCGTGACAAATCCGAGGTAGGACTATTATTTCGTGCATTTTATCAAATGATACTCACTCAATTTGACACAAAAATCCAGACTATCAAAATAGACAATGCACGAGATTTTTTCAACACCTCCCTAGGAACTTTTCTTACTCAACATGACATCCTTCACCTTAGCACGTGTGTTGATACTCCCCAACAAAATGGGGTTTCCGAGCGGAAAAATCGTCACTTGTTGGAGGTAGCCCGATGTCTCATGTTTACCACATCGGTCCCTAAATGTTATTGGGGCGAGGCAACATTGACCACTGCCTACCTCATAAATTGGATGCCCTCTCGTAGTCTGGGTTTTCGTAGTCCAATTGATATCCTCCTTCGCTCCTTTCCAAATACCTGTACACTCTCTTCAGTTGTCCCTACCAAACTATTGGTTGCTCCATCTTTGTTCATATTCACAAACAACACCGCAGTAAATTAGACTCCAAATCTGTCAAATGCATATTCATAGGGTATTCGATCAACAAAAATGCTACAAGTGTTATTGTCCTTCAACTAAAAAGGTCTATAATTCTATGGATGTCACCTTTTTTTAGCATCAATTATACTACCAAGGGTCTGTCATTCAGGGGGAGAGTAGTCGTAGTGAACAATAGCCCTGTGTCCCTTTACCAACTGACACGGGTCCCTCACCGACAAACCTCCTCCATCTCCTATTCAACCTCCTCAGTCTACACAACCCACACCTTCTCCTATTCAACCTCCTCAGTCTACACAACCCACTCCTCAGGAACTTCAGGTCTATACAAGACGAAACATAACTGCTGAAAGAATAGATAATCTAACACCGCTTCCAGCTACTGTCCAAGAATCTAATCCGACTCCAAAACCCTCTGAAACTCACTCAAGTACGTAATCTATAGACACTAGTGATTATGAGCTTACCCCGTCTGTGCGAGATGATTCTGATGTTCCTTGCACTCAATATCCTATTGCCCGATTTGTTTCATATGAGAGGTTATCTCGTCCCTATCATGCATTTGTAACTGCTATTGACAGCATAAAGGTTCTGAATTCTATTCAGGATGCTCTCTCACACCCGGAATGGAGAAAAGTTGTGAATGAAGAAGTTGCTGCACTAGAAAAGAGTGGAATGTGNATACATGATGGTTAATATATCCGGACGGGTTCACTCGATAAATTAGGAAATAATTGCCCCCATTTTCAATACTAGAGGCCTTGGCTTTCCTTTTCAATTTATTTTCTATCCAGACAACGAGAAAGTTCTTTGGAATGTTTTAACAAGCAGCCTTATCATTTGGGAGAAATGATCCATATGGCTAGATTTGGAGTAAATGAGCCCTTTTTATTTATACTTTGTGGAATTATGCTCCTTATTATTATTTACTTTAATTCTATTTAGTACTTGCTATATTTAGTAATAGTATAAAAAGGGTAATTCCTTAATTATAGGTATTTATGTTTATTCCATAATTATAGGAATTACTTAATTGTAGGGAGCTTTCTTTCCACTTTTTATCTCTTGTACTCGCCTATTTATAGGCGAATTATCTAAGCATTCAGTGAGAAAAAAGATTATTCAAAATTCACATGGTATCAGAGCCATCAAAGGGAAGCCTCTCCCGCTTGGCTCGATCACGGCCCTTCTCTCTCGCGATCGTCCTTGTCCGAGCGCTGCCCTAATTTGCGCCTGCCCCGATCGTCTGCATCCGAGCGCCGCTCTTCGTCCAGTCGACCGATCGCGCCTCTCTCCGATTGTCCGCGTCCACGTCCGATCGTTCGTGCTTCTCCCGGGATCGTCCGCGCTTCTCCCGCGATCGTCCGTGCTCTTCCACGATCCCGCGATCTCCCGCGATCCCGCGTTCTCCCGCGATCCCGCGTTCTCCCGCGATCATCCGTGCTCTCCCGGGATCATCCGTGCTCTCCCGCAATCCCACGATCTCTCGCTTCTCCCGCGATTTCTCACGACCGTCCGCGTCCGATTGTGAGTGCCGACTCTTCTTCCGCTATCGAGCACAGTCAGCTCATCATGCTGGCCACCTCTCCTCTCCAATGACTAAGTACGACCATGTCTGCAACTCCTCCACTAGTGATGTCACTTCTAGCCACCCCTCCGCGGCTGAGTCTCCATTGCACAACAATTCAAACAATAATTCCGTCCTCATCACCAGCCACAAACTCACAGGTCAGAATTACCTCCAATGGTCACAGTCAATCATGATGTTTGTATGCGACAAATGCAAAGATGACTACCTCACTGGTGATACTCCAACTCCGATGACGACAGATCCGTCATACAAGACTTGGAAATCCGAGAATAATATGGTTATGGCCTGGCTTGTTAACTCGATGGCACTTGATATTGACGAAAATTTTCTTCTCTATGACACAACTAAGGAAATCTAGGATGCTGCCCGTGAGACCTATTCTAGTGCGGACAATATAAGCGAACTATTTTCTGTTGAGACCATTCTTCATGACTTTCGTCAAGGTGATCTCTCCATCACCCAATACTTCAATACTCTTACTCGGTATTGGCAGCAACTAGATCTATTCGAGGTGTACCCTTGGAAGTGTCCCGAAGACTCTGTCATATTTCGCCAAATCATAGAACAGAAACGCACCTTCAAATTTCTTCTCGGCCTTAAATCTGAGTTTGACCAGACTCACTCACAGATTTTGAATTCAAAACATCTTCTAACAATTCGTGAAGCTTTCTCTGATATACGCCGCGAAGAGAGTCGCCAAAATGTCATGTTAGGTGCTTCCTTGTCCACTACAGCCCTCGACGGGNTGTCAAGGTGATATCTCTGTCACTTAATACTTCAATACTCTTACTTGGTATTGACAGTAACTAGATTTATTCAAGGTGTACCCTTGGAAGTGTCCCGAAGACTGTCATATTTCACCAAATCATAGAACAGAAACGCACCTTCAAATTTCTTCTCGGCCTCAAATTTGAGTTTGACCAGGCTCGCTCACGGATTTTGAATTCGAAACATTTTCCAACAATTCGTGAAGTTTTCTCCGATATACACCGCGAAGAGAGTCGCTAAAAGGTCATGTTAGGTGCTTCCTTGTCCACTACAGCCCTCGACGGGTCTGCACTTGCTGCTCATATTTCATCCACAGGCAACCGCTAACGTCAGGGTCGCCCTTGGTGTGACCACTGCCGCCATTCTGACCATACTTGGGATATGTGTTGGCGAATTCATGACAAACCCGCCAATGGGAAACCCAAACAGGATCATCGGGCAGCTGCCACCAGCACCACCAAAGCCTCTCCAGGAATGAGCCCATTCAGCTAAAGAACAGATTCATGCCCTCCAGAAGATGCTCGATCAGTTGTCGCCAGTCCAGCCTACTAGTGTGGCATCGGGTGCCACCGGCCTTGTTACCTATCAAGGTATTTTCCCATCCGCTTTCGTCTTGGATTCAACCTCTTCTCGCCCCTGGATTGTTGACTTCAGGTGCCTCCGATCATATGACCGGGGATGTCTCCTTATTAATGGATTACCGGCCGTGTAATCCGACCCTCACTGTTCAGATTACTGATGGATCAGCCTCCAAAGTTGCTGGTCTTGGTTCTGCCCGCATCTCTCCAAATTTATTCCTCACTTCTGTGCTTCATGTTCCTACTTTGGATTGCAATCTGATCTCTGCTAGTAAAGTTCGCTCATAATTGTCATTGTGTTGCTAAATTTTTTCCATACGTTTGTGAATTTCAGGATTTGAAGTCGGGGAGGATGATTGACAGTGCTGAGTTGCGCAGTGGTCTCTATCTCCTCAACAAACCCTCTGTCAGTCTAGTCTCACCCACCGGTTGTATTCCAGTATCAAGTCTGTCTTGCTTAAATCCGCTTAATACATATGTATTCTATTCCAGCGTTAATAATGATAGCGAAATCATGTTACTTCATTATCGTTCAGGTCATCTCAATTCTATGTACATGGGGAAACTGTTTTCTCATTTATTTATTAATAAAAGTCCTACCTCTTTTAATTGCGAATTTTGTCAACTTGCTAAACACACTCACACTTAATTTCCTTGATTATCATACAAACTCACTCGTCCCTTTTCTCTGATCCATAGTGACGTCTGGGGTCCTTCTCGTGAAAAAAATATTTCTGGGGCCCAATGGTTCGTGTTCTTTATTGATGATCACACACGGGTGACATGGATCTATCTTATGCATGACAAATCCGAGGTAGGACCAATATTTCGTGCATTCTATTAAATGATACTCACTCAATTTGACACAAAAATCCAGGCTCTCAAAACAAATAATGCACGAGATTTTTTCAACACATCCCTAGGAACTTTTCTTACTCAACATGACATCCTTCACTTTAGCACGTGTGTTGATACTCCCCAACAAAATAGGGTTGCCGAGCGGAAAAATCGTCACTTGTTGGAGGTAGCCTGCTGTCTCATGTTTACCACATCAGTCCCTAAATGTTATTGGGGCGAGACAACATTGACTGATGCCTACCTCATAAATCGGATGCCCTCTCGTATTCTGGGTTTCTGTAGTCTAATTGATGTCCTCCTTCGCTCCTTTCCAAATACCCGTACACTCTCTTCAGTTGTCCCTACCAAATTATTTGTTTGCTGTCTTTGTTCATATTCACAAACAACACTGCAATAAATTAGACCTCAAATCTGTCAAATGCATATTCATAGGGTATTCGACCAACAAGAAAGTCTACAAGTGTTATTGTCCTTCAACTAAAAAGGTCTATAATTCTGTGGATGTCACCTTTTTTTAGCATCAATTATACTATCAAGGGTCTATCATTCAGGGGGAGAGTAGTCGTAGTGAACAACAACCATGTGATAGTAGTCGTAGTGAACACAGCCCTGTGTTCCTTTACCAACTGACACGGGTCCCTCACCGACTGTCAAACCTCCTCCATCTCCTATTCAACCTCCTCAGTCTACACATCCCACACCTTCTCCTATTCAACCTCCCCAGTCTACACAACTCACTCCTCAGGAACTTCAGGTCTATACAAGACGAAACATAACTATTGAAAGAATAGAGAACCTAACATCATTTCCAACTGCTGTCCAAGAATCTAATACGACTCCAAAATCCTCTGAAACTCACTCAGGTACAGAATCTATAAACACTAGTGATTATGAGCTTACCCCGCCCGTGAAAGATGATTCTGATGTTCCTTGCACTCAACATCCTATTGCCCGATTTGTTTCATATGAGAGGTTATCTCCTCCCTATCATGCATTTGTAACTGCTATTGACAGCATAAAGGTTCTGAATTCTATTCAGGAAGCTCTCTCACACCCGTAATGGAGAAAAGCTGTGAATGAAGAAGTTGCTGCACTAGAAAAGAGTGGAACGTGGATTGTGTCTGATTTGCCCAAGGATACGAGACCAGTAGGATGCAGACAGTTATTTACAATCAAATGTAAGGCAGACAGAAGCATAGATCGGTTAAAAGCCCGACTGGTTGCAAAAGGTTATACTCAGTCATACGGAATTAACTACCAAGAGACGTTTGCCCCAGTAGCCAAACTGAACTCCATTAGAATCCTACTCTCCATTGCAGCAAATCAAAACTGGCCCCTTATGCAACTTGATGTCAAAAATGCATTCCTTAATGGAGATCTTGAAGAGGATGTATACATGGATTTACCGTCTGGTCTTGAAGGGTCATTCCCTAGTGGCAAAGTATGCAAGCTCCAGAAATCTCTGTATGGTCTCAAACAATCTCCTCGTGCTTGGTTTGTCGGATTCACCAATTCAGTAATCAAGTGCGGTTATACTCAAAGCCAGGCTGATCATACAATGTTCACAAAAAAGATCCGAGAAGAAGATTGTTGTACTTATTGTGTATGTTGATGACATCATTCTTACCGGTGATCACAGTGAAGAATTGACTTTATTATTTACTTTAATTCTATTTAGTACTTGTTATATTTAGTAATAGTATAAAAAGGGTAATTCCTTAATAATATATATTTATGTTTATTTCATAATTATATGAATTACTTAATTGTAGGAAGATTTCTTTCCTCTTTTTATCTCTTGTACTCGCCTATTTATAGGTGAATTATCTATGTATTCAGTGAGAAAAAAGATTATTCAAAATTCACATACCTTGTAATATTTTTTTTTAAACCTGTGGTCTCTTCTACATAAATTTATGTTTTTTTGAAGGTTGGAGTCGGTTCTATGTTCTAACATTTTAACGAATCTTGGCTTGACTGATGTATCTTCAAGTAGTTTTTCTACAGTCTTGCCTGACACGTTTAGTATTTACAAACTAATACTAGCTTTCCTTTTCATCTCAATTGATTCTTAACTTCTCTCACAAGTTTTTGGAAAAAAAAAATGAAGTGTTGTACTCACGTCTACTTGATTTCAGTTGGACTAATTAATAGTGGTGGAAAGCCTGATTCACAGCTAAAAATGAGTCTGAATTTTCAGTTTAATGATCATCCAGAGTTGCTAGAAGGAACTCTAAGACTATACTTGTATGGACTAGTCACACCTCGATAATGCAAGACATGATAAAATAAAATGAATCTGTTTTATATTTTCAAATATTTTCAAATAAAAATTTGCACACAAATAACAAAAAAAGGAAATATAAATTTTATTAATAGTGAAAGGTTTAATAATACAATTGGATTGAAAATAGAAAATTAGTTGAATCAAAATAGAAATGATAACATAAAACAGCTATCCAAACCCAACAAAAAAATTGCAATAGTTAAAACAAATACAAAAAATTAAAAAAAAACCAGGATGGGAAAACCTAAAATAGAAAAATTTGCTCCGGTGGTGACGGTTATACTGTTGATTGAATAGAATCTATTATGCAAAAATATCAAAAAGTGAGTTTGACAAACATATTCAATAAGTAAAGCTATTTATTAAAGCATAAATGACGAGAGCAATGAGGCATGTAGTATGAATAACAAATAAAGGCAAGTGCTTCGTGCATATATACAGCATGAAGCAAAAAGAGAGTGTAAACCAAATATGTCCAAATGTCATAAGAAAAAATGCAATCAAGTTTCTTATTATTATGTATTTTATTTATATTTATATAGACAATTTTAATAGACACCTGAAACCAGGAGGGTCAAAGACTAACCCAAGAAAACTAGGTGATTTCCTGTAGAGTGGTCATTCTATGGGCTTGTCGTCTAGCTAGCCCATATCTAAAAAGGTTCCACGGGCCAACATCTCATCACACATAAGCATATCCAACATTTTTCATAGGTATAATATATAAGTAATATATTATTTCACACAAGTTTATGATATGACAGAACTTCACAAGCAATTTCATACCAGTAGAGTGCAAGAAAATAAAATATCATAATTGCAGGAATAATTCAAATATGAAGGAATTTCGGATCAATACATTTAAGCAGTTGGTTACTTCATTATG
>JXCR01139406.1:162383-186799 GCA_002079205.1 Phalaenopsis hybrid cultivar
AATACTACTCATCAATTATATATATATATTGATGAGTAATATTTTTAAAAAATTTAATTGATTGCAAGGCTAAAAAAATTTATTATCAATTAAAAGTACTGATTAAGAAAATAGAATAAAAATTATTAATTTAGATTCAAATGATATTTTATTATAAACAATAATTTTTAAATCTTGCATCAACCAAAAGATTTAACATCTTTTGGCTACATGATTAGGGTTTTCAAAACGATTCTTTGTTCGTGAACAGCTGGTGTTCGGCTCGCTGAACACCAACACATTTTTTGAGCTCGAAATATAAACGAACGGAGTCTCGGCTCGCTCGTGTTCAGCTCGTTTACACCCCTACTTAAAACTAAGTAAGAATATAGAATAATATGTGAACCATTGAGCTTAGGTTTTAAGAGGCCTAATGAAATTAATAAAAGATGAATAATCAATCCCACTAAGGAAAGCTTGATTTAAGCCACCAATACCATAAAGAGAATAATTTCTTAAATAAATTTATCTTTAAAAATTATTTACATATCATTCATATTTATAGCAATTAGATTTAATTTCAAGCAAAATCTTAGAGGGATAAGGTGGGAGGCTACTAAATGATAAAGTTTCTAACAACTACAATAATTAAATTTATCTTTTAATATTTTTTCAAGTGGCTAGCCCATATATATTCCCAAATCTAAAAAGCTAAATATTAAATTCTAAATCCAAAAATTAAATAATAAAATTTAAATTTCAATTATTTTTTCTAAATTAGGCTTTTGCGGTAGGCCTTGATTAGGTTCTTAATTTTTTTCACTTTATTGAGTAGTTGATTGAACTCTCATAATTAAACATTTAGCTTCTTTTTTTTTATCTATATGATATATGCTATATTAATTAGGCTCAGTTTAATTAAATACTACTCTATAAAGTTAAAATCAAAGAAGTAATCTACTAGTTGATAAGCAAGAGTCTATAAATGGGCATGAGATAGCCATGTATATACTCTTGTTGGCTTCTACATTCAACAAATAAAAAATTTATGATCACCAAATAAGCAATGGGCCCTTCATATAAATTAATACCATCAACTGAAGAATATGGGTAGTGAGGGATTTTATGTGTAAAGAACTATAGATTTTACCATAAAATTAAACTAAACATGTTTTCTAAGTCCTTGATGTGATGAAATAGTTTTAACTTTAATAATTAGATGAATGAGTGCATTAATGAGCAAAATAAGGTCATCAGCATTAGTTCCATTTTTTTATTAAAATTTTTTAAATGATCATAAATCCTGATATCTAATTTCTTATATTTTGTGGTTTGATAACACAGAGCGTGGTTGAAACTCAAATTATAATTAATTTTTTTATATTATTTTAAAATAAAAGCTTGATTTTCTTAATAACTTTTTTTTAAAAATATGATTTTCACAAGGATTTTCAAATTATTAAAAAAAAAGACAAAGTTCCATCAACAAATGCATGGAATGATAGGATTGAAAAATTAATTGAATGTCTCAATTATTGAATATAAATTATCTCTAAAAGTGATTTCCTTATAATTTTTGAGATGACACAATTTTAAGAAAATTCTAATGTTGGTAGATATAAATTCTTATTTCCTAAGCTCTTGCCTACCAAATATCTAATCAAGTTTCCTGAAGTATTGTTCACCAAATTAGTTGATAAATTTGATTATTGGAAAAAAGAAATAACAAGTCAATTTGTTCCCTACATGTCTGTTGACCTCACTTTTGGTTGAGGTCTAGAAAACTTCTTTAGTAGCCTAGGTCTAGCCATAGGACTTNGTTTTTGCCTTCGTGTAGATCCACCATCTCCCATGTTTCAATTTTTTTAGATTGCTAGCAACTCTTTTTTATTTTTTATTTTTTTTTAATTTTTTAATTTTTTTGTTATTTCCTCAAAGGTTATATAATCTGAAAGAAAAAAGAGAAAATTTACAATAAGCNCTTTATTTTTTATATTTTTTTATTTTTAAAATTTTTTTGTTATTTCCTCAAAGGTTATATAATCTGAAAGAAAAAAAAAGAAAATTTACAATAAGCGTCGATTTCTTTTAAAATTTTAACCTTTCCGGAGGCATTTCCTCAAAAAATTTTTCCAAGGAGGACAAATTGATACTTTTTAAAGTTTATGGTGAGGAAATTAATGGCTCAACTATTTGGAGAATTTGTAGAAACAACTTCATCTTCAATTGTTGCAGTCTCACATTCAGTTGAGATTTGAATTTATGTTGGTTTAGACTTACCATTCTAATTTCAGCTTGCATTTTCATTAAAAACTACATCCCTTCTTAAAAGTATTTTACAACTAAGAGAATTTTATAACCGTTATGCTTTGAATTGATTGCAATAACCAACAAAATTGCCCTTTTTAGATTTATTCTCAGGTTTGTGACAAACTTGAAACTTAACAAAACATAGGCAATATAACCAAAATTTCTTAAGTGATTTACTAATGACTTTCTACATTCTCATGTCTCATATGGAAATTGATGACAACCTTTGTGGGACAAATATTCAACAAATAAACTGATGATGCTACTGCTTTTGCCCAAAAATGATTCAAGGGTCCTCTAGAACTGTGCAATGTTTTCACTCGGCTACATTTTGTTTTGGTGTATAAGATGAAATTATCTCCTTGTGAATATCATGTTCTTTACAAAAAAAAAAATAAAAAAAAGATCAAATTCCTATATTAGAACTCACCACCAAGATCCATGTGAAGTCCTTATAAAAGTTTCACTCCGCTTCTACAAGAACTTTGAATTTTTTGAAATTCTCAAATGCCCCAGATGTGTTTGTTAGAAAATAAACAAAACTCATTTGACTACAATCTTTAGTAAATAATAAAAAAATACTTACTTTTACCAAGTGATTTAGTTTTCATAGCTCCTCATCGATCAAATTAGATTAACTCAATGTATTTCAATGCTCTCCAAGATTAACTACTTGGAACTACTTTCTTCTTTTTTTCCATAAGTACTTCTTTCACATAAATTAAGAGAATCAATTTGAGGTAATCCAAAGACCATACCTTTCGGACTTTAAGAGCTTCAAGCCTTTGACAGTGAGATGCCACATCTTAGATTCATTATTTTCCTTAGTAACGATAATACAATTCTCCACAGTAGAGATTCTTAGTGAAAACATCTTTTTATTTGTCATCTGCACACTCACTATGAATTTCCTAGATTCTTTATCATTAATAACGCAAGCTCCATTGTCAAATAAAATTGCTTAACCACCAACCATTAATTGCCCAACACTTAGAAAATAAAGTGTCAAGTTAGGAACAGGGTAAACATTGTAAAGTAATTTTACTTTATCATGCATGTTTTTGTAGCAACCATACATTTTCGTTTAACTTGAATATGTTTGTTATCTCTAAGTGTAACTTGTATCTGTTGCGACTCATTGAGCTTTTTGAATTTGCCAGTCATAGATTTGAGCACCCACTATCTAAAAATCAAGTATCATTTAAACTTCATTAGAATGAGAATGAGTCAGCAATAATTCATTCTCTTCATTGTTACAATTTATGTGGAATTACGCTCCTTATTATTATTTATTTTAATTCTATTTAGTACTTGCTATGTTTAGTCATAGTATAAAAGGGTAATTCTTAATTATAGGTATTTATGTCTATTCCATAATTATAGGAATTACTTAATTGTAAGAATATTTCTTTCCTCTTTTTATCTCTTGTACTCGCCTATTTATAGGTGAATTATCTATGTATTCAGTGAGAACAAGGATTATCAAAATTCACATGGTATCAGAGCCATCAAAGGGAAGACTCTCCCGCTCGGCTCGATCACGGCCCTTCTCTCCTGCGATCGTCCTTATCCGAGCGCTGCCCTAGTTTGCGCCTGCCCCGATCGTCCGCATCTGAGCGCCGCTCCTCGTCCAATCGACCGATTGCGCCTCTCTCCGATCGTCCGCATCCGATTGTTCGTGCTTCTCCCGCGATCGTCTGCGCTTCTTCCGCGATCTCCCGCGATCTCCCACGATCACGCGATCCCGCGATCGTTCGTGCTCTTCCGCAATCCCGCGATCTCTCGCGATCGTCTGCATCTGATCGCCGCGTCCGATCGTGAGCGCCGACTCTTCTTCCGCGATCGAGCACAGTCAGTTCCAGCGGTGCTCCTCTTCGGGGCAACCTCATCTCTGGTCATTCTGCTGACCACCTCTCCTCTCCAATGACTAAGTACGACCATGCCTGCAGCTCCTCCTCCACTATTGATGTCACTTCTAGCCACCCCTCCGCGGCTGAGTCTCCATTGCCCAACAATTCAGACAATAATCCTGTTCTCATCACCAGCCACAAACTCACCGGCCAAAATTACCTCCAATGGTCGAAGTCAGTCATGATGTTTGTATGCGGCAAAGGCAAAGATGACTACCTCACTGGTGATGCTCCAGCTGCGATGACCACAGATCCATCATACAATACTTGGAAATCCGAGAATAATATGGTTATGGCCTGGCTTGCTAACTCGATGACACTTGATATTGGCAAAAATTTTCTTCTCTATGACATGGCTAAGGAAATTTGGGATGCTGCCTGTGAGACCTATTCTAGTGCGGACAATACAAGCGAATTATTTGCTGTTGAGACCATTCTTCATGACTTCGTCAAGGTGATCTCTCCGTCACCCAATACTTTAATACTCTTACTTGGTATTGGCAGCAACTAGATCTATTCGAGGTGTACCCTTGGAAGTGTCCCGAAGACTGTCATATTTCGCCAAATCATAGAACAGAAACGCACCTTCAAATTTCTTCTCGGCCTCAAATTTGAGTTTGATCAGGCTCGTTCACGGATTTTGAATTCGAAACCTCTTCCAACAATTCGTGAAGTTTTCTCCGATATACGCCGCGAAGAGAGTCGCTAAAAGGTCATGTTAGGTGCTTCCTTGTCCACTACAGCTCTCGACGGGTCTGCACTTGCTGCTCATATTCCATCCACCGACAACCGCCAAAGCCAAGGCCGCCCTTGGTATGACCACTGCCGCCGTTCTAGCCATACTCGGGATATGTGTAGACGGATTCATGACAAACCCGCCAATGGGAAATCCAAACGGGATCATCGGACAGCTGTCACCAGCACCACCGAAGCTTCTTCAGGAACGAGCCCATTCAGTGAAGAACATATTCATGTCCTCCAGAAGATGCTCGGTCAGTTGTCACCAGTCCAGCCTACTAGTGTGGCATCGGGTGCCACCGACCTTGTTACCTATCAAGGTATTTCCCCATCCGCTTTCGTCTTGCCATCAACCTTTTCTCGCCCCTAGATTGTTGACTCAGGTGCCTCCGATCATATGATCGAGGATATCTCCTTATTAATGGATTACCAGCCGTGTAATCCGACCCTCACTGTTCGGATTGCTGATGGATCAGCCTCTAAAGTTGCTAGTCTTGGTTCTGTCTGCATCTCTCTAGATTTATTCCTCACTTCTGCGCTTCATGTTCCTACTTTGGATTGCAATATGATCTCTATTAGTAAGCTCACTCATAATTGTCATTGTGTTGCTAAATTTTTTCCATATGTTTATGAATTTAAGGATTTGAAGTCGGGGAGGATGATTGACAGTGCTGAGTTGTGCAGTGGTCTCTATTTCCTCAATAAACCCTCTGTCA
Organism: Phalaenopsis hybrid cultivar; assembly: GCA_002079205.1. Classification (NCBI taxonomy): domain Eukaryota; kingdom Viridiplantae; phylum Streptophyta; class Magnoliopsida; order Asparagales; family Orchidaceae; genus Phalaenopsis; species Phalaenopsis hybrid cultivar. The sequence goes on from JXCR01139406.1 coordinate 168,037, forward strand.
GTCTAGTCTCACCCACCGGTTGTATTCCAGTATCAAGTCTGTCTTGCTTAAATCCGCTTAGTACATCTGTATTCCATTCCAACATTAATAATGATAGTGAAATCATGTTACTTTATTATTGTTTAGGTCATCCCAATTTTATGTACCTGAGGAAACTGTTTCCTCATTTATTTATTAATAAAAGTCTTACTTCTTTTAATTGTGAATTTTGTCAACTTACCAAACACACTCGTACTTCATTTCCTCGATTATCATACAAACTCACTCGTCCCTTTTCTCTGATCCATAGTGACGTCTGGGGTGTCCTCGTGAAAAAAATATTTATGGGGCCCAATGGTTCGTGTTCTTTATTGATGATCACACACGGGTGACATAGATCTATCTTATGCGTGACAAATTCGAGGTAGGACCAATATTTCGTGCATTCTATCAAATGATACTCACTCAATCTGACACAAAAATTCAGGCTCTCAAAACAGATAATGCACGAGATTTTTTCAACACCTCCCTAGGAACTTTCCTTACTCAACATGATATCCTTCACCTTAGCACGTGTGTTGATACTCCCCAACAAAATGGGGTTGCCGAGCGGAAAAATCGTCACTTGTTGGAGGTAGCCCGATGTCTCATGTTTACCACATCGGTCCCTAAATGTTATTGGGGCGAGACAACATTGACCGCTGCCTACATCATAAATTGGATGTTCTCTCGTATTCTGGGTTTTCGTAGTCTAATTGATGACTTCCTTCGCTCCTTTCCAAATACCTGTACACTCTCTTCAGTTATCCCTACCAAACTATTTGGTTGTTCCGTCTTTGTTCATATTCACAAACAATACCGCAGTAAATTAGACCCCAAATCTGTCAAATGCATATTCATAGGGTATTCGACCAACAAGAAATGCTACAAGTGTTATACAAATCTGTCAAATGCATATTCATAGGGTATTCGACCAACAAGAAAGGCTACAAGTGTTATTTGTCCTTCAACAAAAAAGGTTTATAATTCTATGGATGTCACCTTTTTTGAGCATCAATTATACTACCAAGGGTCTGTCATCAGGGGGAGAGTAGTCGTAGTGAACAACATCCCTGTGTCCCTTTACCAACTGATACGGGTCCCTCGCCGACTGTCAAACCTCCTCCATCTCCTATTCAACCTCCTCAGTCTACACAACCCACTCCTCAGGAACTTCGGGTCTATACAAGAGAAACAGAACTGCTGAAAAGAATAGAGAACGTAACACCGCTTCCAGCTGCTGTCCAAGAATCTAATCCGGCTCCAAAACCCTCTGAAACTCACTCAGGTACGGAATCTATAGACACTAGTGATTATGAGCTTACCGCGTCTGTGAGAGATGATTCTGATTTTCCTTGCACTCAACATCCTATTGTCCGATTTGTTTCATATGAGAGGTTATCTCGTCCCTATCATGCATTTGTAACTGCTATTGACAACATCAAGGTTCTGAATTCTATTCAGGAAGCTCTCTCACACCCGGAATGGAGAAAAGTTGTGAATGAAGAAGTTGCTGCACTAGAAAAGAGTGAAATGTGGATTCTGGCTGATTTGCCCAAGGATACGAGACCAGTAGGATGCAGGTGGTTATTTACAATCAAATGTAAGGTAGACGGAAGCATAGATCGGTTAAAAGCCCGACTGGTTGTAAAAGTTTATACTCAATCATACGGAATTGACTACCAAGAGACATTTGCCCCAGTAGCCAAACTGAACTCCATTAAAATCCTACTCTCCATTGCAGCAAACCGAGACTGGCCTCTTATGCAACTTGATGTCAAAAATGCATTCCTTAATGGAGATCTTGAAGAGGATGTATACATGGATTTACCGTATGGTCTTGAAGAGTTCTTCCCTAGTGGCAAAGTATGCAAGTTCCAGAAATCTCTGTATGGTCTCAAACAATCTCTCCGTGCTTGGTTTGTCCGATTCACCAATTCAGTAATCAAGTGCGGTTATACTCAAAGCCAGATTGATCATACAATGTTCACAAAAAGATCCGAGAAGAAGATTGTTGTACTTATTGTGTATGTTGATGACATCATTCTTATCGGTGATCACACTAAAGAATTGACAAAGCTGAAGAAGTTTCTAGCCCATGAATTCGAAATCAAGGACCTCGGAGACTTGAAGTTCTTCTTGGGAATGGAAGTTGCAAGATCCAAAATGGGGATAGCCGTAACTCAAAGGAAGTACACATTGAACCTATTGAAAGAAAGTGGTATGTTTGGATGCAAACCAATAGATACTCCAATAGACCCGTATAAAAAATTGGAATGGAGAATGATAATTTACCTGTNGACCTATTGAAAGAAAGTGGTATGCTTGGATGCAAACCAATAGATACTCCAATAGACCCGTATAAAAAATTGGAATGGAGAATGATAATTTACCTGTCGACAAAGGATGATATCAGCGGCTTGTTGCAAGACTTATTTACTTATCCTACGCCAGACCAGACATAAGTTTTTCAGTAAGTATAGTAAGTCAATTCATGAACTGTCCTACTGAGGAACATATTGGAGCTGTTAACCGTATCTTAAGATACTTAAAAATGACACCTAGGAAAGGATTATTATTCAAAAGGAATGATAGTCAAAAGATAGAAGTCTTTACTGATGCTGACTGGGCAGGAGATATATCCACCCGACGATCAACCTCTGGGTATTGCACTTATATATGCGACAATCTAGTGACATGGAGAAGCAAGAAGCAATCAGTGGTATCTCGGAGTAGTGAAGAAGCAGAATACAGAGCACTGATGCTTGGTATCTGTGAAGGAATGTGGATCAAAAATTTCTCAAGGAGCTTGGAATTATGGGAGATAATTCTATCAAGATGTTCTGTGACAATCAAACTGCAANGTGGTATGCTTGGATGCAAACCAATAGATACTCCAATAGACCCATATAAAAAATTGGAATGGAGAATGATAATTTACCTGTCGACAAAGGACGATATCAACGGCTTGTTGGAAGACTTATTTACTTATCCTACACCAGACCAAACATAAGTTTTTCAGTAAGTATAGTAAGTCAATTCATGAACTGTCCTACTGAGGAACATATGAGAGCTGTTAATTGTATCTTAAGATACTTAAAGATGATACCTGGAAAAAGATTATTATTCAAAAGAAATGATAGTCAAAAGGTAGAAGTCTTTACTGATGTTGACTGGGCATGAGATATATCCACCCGACGATCAACCTTTGGGTATTGCACTTATGTATGCGGCAACCTAGTGACATGGAGAAGCAAGAAGCAATCAGTGGTATCTCGGAGTAGTGCAGAAGCAGAATACAGAGCACTGGCGCTTGGTATCTGTGAAGGAATGTAGATCAAAAGATTTCTCAAGGAGCTTGGAATTATGAGAGATAATTCTATCAAGATGTTCTGTGACAATCAAGCTGCAATCAGTATCGCAAAGAATCTTGTTCATCATGACCGAACGAAACACATTGAGATTGATAGAAACTTCATTTCAGAGAAGGTGGACTATGGAATCATTGAATTGGTCCATGCTTCTTCTAGAGACCAAACCGCAGACATTCTCACCATGTACAATCTGTACAACCCACCTTGAGGGGGAGTGTGGAATTACACTCCTTATTATTATTTACTTTAATTCTATTTAGTACTTGCTATATTTAGTCATAGTATAAAAGGGTAATTCCTTAATTATATGTATTTATGTTTATTCCATAATTATAGGAATTACTTAATTGTAGGAATATTTCTTTCTTCTATTTATCTCTTGTACTCGCCTATTTATAGGTGAATTATCTATATATTCAGTGAGAAAAAGGATTATTCAAAATTCACATAATTTGTCGGTGAGCCTTGATTTGTACAATTTATTTTTATATGCCCAAATGTTTTGCAATTTTAGCACTGGACACTGCTCTTGTTTCCTTTTTGTTCATCAATGCAATATATTTTTTTCCAGTCAAAATGATTTTTTTCTCTTCCTCTACCACGTAAGCCTCCTCTTCCGTGTCTTCTTCTAGCGAACTCATCTTGTTTGTTTTCCTCCCCTTCACTGGAGAAGCTTGAACTGTTTTTTCTTCATTCGTCTCAACTGTTTGTTTCATCATGCCTCGTGAGTTTGCAAAGTACCCAAGTTCATCAAATGAAAGAACAGAGAGATCCTTGGTCTTCTCAATGGGAGTAACGATATAATCATACTTGGGTGTTAGACTGCAAAACTTTGGAAACTACAGTTGCATCACTAATTTTGTCTTCATAATCATTTGAATAACAAGAGTAATTACTCTAAACAAAAAATCTTGCAACATTTCATTTTCCATCATAATCGAAGTTTCAAACTCACTTCATAGAGTTTGAAGTTTTACTGCTATTACCTTTGCAGAGCCTTGAAATTCTTTTTGTAATGTATTTCATGCTTCTTTTGAAGTAGTTGCTGCCGCAATTTTTGAGATCATGACAACAGCTTGTTGTTTGAAAATGGGAATGGAAAGTTGTGAAATGCTCTTCAAACTTCTATTGACTGACATTGTCTCCTCATATTGCTCAACTCTTAACAGGACAACTCACCAGGAAACACAACCTCACTTTGAGAATGTTGGGAACGAAGACTGGATGTTTTACATAATTTACAAAAGCAAGGTATAGAAAATAAAAGAGGCAAGACCAAAATTAATTTTTTTCTGAAAAATGGCACAACTACTTGAATTGATTGTTGGACTTTTAAATAGATTTACAATGAAAACTAACTCAACTAATCTATAGTCATTTACCACTAACAAAGTGGGAATATGAGCTGACTCGAGAAAACTAAACTAACCTATAGCCATGTTTACCACTAACAACATGGAAAAGTGGGTTGACTTATAGATGACTCGACTCATTAACTACTTCCTAAAGAATTGACCAAATCAAAGACATTAATTTTGAATAAGCTATTAACATTTTCTTATCTTTTCACTTTTTCTGCCTCTTTTGCTGGCGGCTAATTGTATATTTGTTTAACCTTTTTACTTGTGAAAAGGCTAAATTGATCAGAGAACCTTCCCAAATTATGAACCCTCCAGTCTAGTTTATAGACTTCCTTGACTTCCTAGCTATCCGATGTTCTTAGTCGGTTCTTTCTGTTAGAACCATCCACGGCTCTCTTAGAGATCTTAGCTTTTATCGAGCTGTGCTATTAGCTTGTCCATAACCAGAGCAATCATGACGGTTCACCTTTTCCTCATATCAGTCTCATCCCCTTTGCACATCTTTTGGCAAAATCTAGTAGCTTTTTGAGTAGAGTTTCGCCTAAGCTACCGATGACCATCATGTTATAGGATGATAAATAGATAAAAGCAAAGACTAAATTTGTGCATTTTTATGTTTCCTACAGAAATATAGTTACTATATAATAGTTTTTTTTCTACCATTTATGTGACTGCTTGATCATAGAAGCATCAGTTTTTCTGGGATAACACATCCATGGCTATCTTCTAAAGTATGACCATTTTTTCTGCAACAGTTAATGAGGTTTTTCAACTTTTTGATTCATTCTGCTAAGTTTTATGTGGCGCCTTGGCATCCCAAATTATCATTGTAATTGCAATACTCTTAATTGCATCCTTTAATAAGAGTCTTAGCAACTTGAGAATCTTTCAGATGAATTAAAGGAAGATTTACATACATACTACTCAATTTTTATGTATTTGCATGTGTAACAACTAAACTTTACATGTATCTCACCTTATCTATGCATGAAAAGATGCATTCACTTTTTAAAAGTTAAAATAGTGATATTTTTGACGTGATATGAAATTTTCAAGTAGGGTTGTAATTGAGTTGAGTCGAGTTGAGTTTATCATTGTTTTGACTTGACTTGCTCGAATTATAAGTTGTTCATGTTCAGTTCGAGTTTGAGACTAGCTTTCACATATATGTTCATACTTGGTTTCTTTAAAATTTTCGGTATTCATACTTGATTTCAACTTGATTTGTTTATATTAATTGAAAAACTGAAAATTCAAATGGTACTAATTTTTTATATAAAATCAGTAAAAAGTTTAAAGTTTGAATGAATACTTTATTTTTTATATAAAATTGTTAACAAATGATTTTATGAATCTTAATGAATAAGGAATTAAATAGGTTTTAAATTAACATCTAACTAATTTATACTAAATAAATAAATTATATATAAGTTGTAAGTAAATATTCTTTTAATCATATAACATAAATAAGTATTAACAAATTAATTCATTAAATAAAAAAAAATATATTAAATTTATGTGCTCATTGATATTAAATTATAATATATTATTATTAAATAAGTTCTAGTTAATTAAATTTTATTTAAATAATATATCATAAGTATAGAATATTTAACATAGTTAGCTGTTGAACAACAAATGAGTTTGTTCATGAAGATTAACAAGCGAGTTAAACTTTGTTCAAATTTGATTCTTTTAATCTTTGAGTAACTAAAAAATGTTCAAACTTGTTTATTTACTAATTTGGCAAACATGATCGAGTTCTAATCAAACGGAGTTCAAGTTGTTAATCAAGTGCTTTTGTTCATTTACAACCCTAGCTTTGATTGATATAAATGTAAAAAAAAGGTAAAATTTAGGTGTTAGACGTGTAAGTACATATGAAATAGGTGTTTTGTATGTAAATTCCCCTTAAATAAAAGAAATGTAAGCTTTTATATGTTTGTTTGTTCTTGGAGCACCTCTTAAAAGGATTTATTGGTAGTAGTCATCATAGCGCCATTTCATTGAAGGTTGGTAGGATTTGAGTTTCTCGTTACTAAATGGCCTGTCACTGTGGAAAATATTTTCTTAAATTTCTAAACTTTTCATGCAGCTGACAATTGCAATATTCCTATTTCCATTTTTAGCCAATGTTCTTCGGTACATGCATGAACTTGGTGTTGTGCACAGAGATGTGAAGCCTGGCAATATTCTAGTAATTGTCTTGCACTTTTTCTTACTTACTTTAAGCATATTACCTATTGCAATTAATTAATTTCATTGTCTTTTGCGTAGCTTGACAGTAACTTGCGTCCACACCTGACGGATTTTGGTTTGGCCGCATATGTGAAGGATCTTAAACAAGTATCATTGGAGAATTGGAAATCATCTGGCAAGCCTACTGGTGGATTTCACAAGAAAAACATGGTTGGGACACTTATCTATATGGCGCCAGAGATATTGAGGAAGGATATACATACTGAAAAGTCGGATGTATATAGTTTTGCTATATCGATCAAGTAAGCTTCTTCCTCATGCTGCTGGTTGTGAAGAGATGTTCTCTTTTTTCATCCGATGGTTTCATGATATCCCTCTTTTGTTTAAGAATATTGATATTTTATGTCTATGATATTGATGATTGACTTTTGTAGGAAGTCAAGCTTGTTATGTTTTATCTTATATGATATTTTATTCGAGGGGCATTTACATGCATAGCTCACAATTCTTATGTATTTTCATATCTCACACCTAAACTTTCATATTCACACATATAAAACTCAGATCTTTAATATCTTATAAAAAATAACACTGTTACCACCTTTTAAAAGTGAAATTCACATTTCATGCATATGTTTAAAGCACCAAATTGCTATATATGTAACTATGAAAGTTTAGGTTTGAGATATATAAATACAGAAGAATTGTGTGCTAGGTATGCTAATTTTACCTTTATTCCTAGGTATGTTAATTTTACCTTTACTCTAATAAGGATATTGTTACATGAAATATAATTGAATCTGTTATAGCCGTTATACATGGGATAATATTATAATGTTGTAGTTATTGAAACAGTAATTGCACTCTTTCAACTATTTTATTGTGTTTATATCTCTTATGAACTTCAGAATTGAATTATATATGTACGTATAGTTATGTTGTCACTTGATAAATTGTCTATATATGGTTTGACTCAAGCCTTGAATGCCATTCGATTGTGTTGATGATGGTTTAGCAGTAATGAATAGGTTACCTGCATTATACTTGCTGGTCGATGATCTAGAGTTCTAATAATGAAAGTAGCCTCTCTATAATGTTTGGTGTTGTTGCATTTTTCAACCCCTATTATCATCCAACAATATATTGAAACGAGTCAAAAAAAAAAAAAAAAANATTGGTTACCTGCATTATACTTGCTGGTCGATGATCTAAAGTTCTAATAATGAAAGTAGCCTCTCTATAATGAATGGGGTTGTTGCATTTTTCAACCCCTATTATCATCCAACAATATATTGAAACGAGTCAAAAAAAAAAAAACAAATCAAACAAACACAAATTTTAGAGAATATGGTAGACATGTTACATCAAACGTAGAAATATAACAATTAATAATGCCCAGGTTAATCGAGTGCTCGCCTGAATTTTGACATCATGCATTTTTCGAATAAATTTTCAAATTTTCGTCATTGCGTGATTGTTAAATGAAAAAATGGCAAGTTGCAGTACCTTTCTTATGCAATTTATCTTTTGCAGCGAGCTTCTTACAGGCATTGTTCCTTATACTGATTTACGAGCNATCAAACGTAGAAATATAACAATTAATAATGCATCAAAGCCCAGATTAATCGCCTCAATTTTGACATCATGCATTTTTGGAATAAATTTTCAAATTTTCGTCATTGCGTGATTGTTAAATGAAAAAATGGCAAGTTGCAATACCTTTCTTATGCAATTTATCTTTTGCAGCGAGCTTCTTACAGGCATTGTTCCTTATACTGATTTACGAGCNACATCAAACGTAGAAATATAACAATTAATAATGCATCAAAGCCCAGATTAATCGAGTGCTCGCCTCAATTTTGACACCATGCATTTTTCGAATAAATTTTCAAATTTTCGTCATTGCATGATTGTTAAATGAAAAAATGGCAAGTTGCAATACTTTCTTACGCAATTTATCTTTTGCAGCGAGCTTCTTACAGGCATTGTTCCTTATACTGATTTACGAGCAGAAGCTCAGGTATAATTTAACGATTTTCATTGTTGAGATCTGAATAATGATGATTAAAAATCCTTGCCTTTATGTACACTTAATGTTTTGCTTCAGTACTGAATTACAAATACATTGTTCCTTACTTCAAGGCACACACTGTTCTTGAAATGAACTATACCGAGCAGCAACTTATAGCAGCAGTAGTTTCTGAAGGACTGCGGCCTGTCCTTGTTCAATTCAGATCTGGCTTACCGGCAAGTCTTATGACATTGATCCAAAGGTGTTGGGACTCAAATCCTTTATTCAGACCATCTTTCAATGACATAACCAAAGAACTTGATGAAATTATGAAGGATGTCATGAAAGTGGGTGGGGCAAAACCTTTTGAAGTGCTGTCATCTTCTTTGAGCAGTCAATATCAAAGTGGCTTGAACAGCCTTCCCAAATTTGAAGAAAACCTGAACTGGTTCACCCAAGGGGAGCTATCATCAAAGAAATCTCAGGATGAAATTAAAAATATGAAACTCTGGTCTAGTTCTTTAGATGAACCTCCGCAATACTGTCCCACGTTATCATGGGGATCTTTTGGTGCTTGTGGGAGAAGGGAGAAAATGGAGGATACACATTTTTTGCTTCCCCAAATGTGGAATGAGAAAGATATTCATTTGTTCGGAATTTTTGATGGTCATCGAGGTATTCATGCAACCTTTATTGTTCTATGTTTATGACAAGCTGGTTCAATTTTTGTCTGGTAAAAATTCTTCTATGTCGAGAAAGTTACCTCAATTCTTTATATAATCTAGCATTGGTTTAGCGTTAAGGGAGTTAAGAGAGAGGGAATTTAGGGTTTTTCAATTTTTGTATTTAGACTATAATTAAGTGTTTAAGTTAAATCGACCCATCTTATAGGTTTCAGCATGGATATGTTTAGTTTTTTTTTTTTTTATTGAGAACAATTCAATTTAAAAGGATTACCAAGACTGAGAATAATGTGTCATAAACACACATAAAAATATCATGAATACAAGAATAGAAATATAGATATTTATGAGGTTTGAATTCAATCAAGCCTATCTCCATAAAATTGGAGAGACTTTTATTTAATATAAAAAAAAACTAAAAAACATAGTAAGACCCACTAGCCATTTTCAAACCCTAAATATGCCCATGCTCTAAAGAAGAATTAAAAGAATAATCTCATAAATAAGATTACCTCATCACATTGTTCTACTCCTTACATGCACCTTGAAAGCCTAAAATCCTTTAAGAATTTTTAGTTTCCAAGAGGTTTTGTCGTTGAAGGATTAATAAGAAATAGATGTTGCACCATAAACCCTTGAGGAAATCATTTTTTTCATAAAAAGCCACTACAGTACCGCATCTTGCATTTTCATGACAACCGCTGACCCCTTTCAAAATTTCATTTTCTAAATATCGGCATAATACACGTACGCTACATTGTGTAGAGCATTTAAAGATATAAATTTGTTCTCTAGTTAGGCACGAGTTTAACCTTCTCTAAAGTTTTACTGATATGTCCCTAAACTCGCGAGGCTAATAAACTTACAGAATTTTATTTCCCACAAATATCAAACCAAACGTGGTTTATAACTAAAAAACAGCACCTTGTCTTGACATATATGATATGATTTGGCTAAGTCAAGAACACAATAATCACTGCACCTAAATGATGCAGTCACCAAGAATGGCTAAAGTTTATGTCATGCATTTTTTTATGAGGAACAAAGCTGTTTTTTTTATTAGTTGTTGGATAAAAAGAAGGTATTGTGGACATGTTCCTTTTTTTCAATTTTTTATGTTTTAAAAACTTGGGTTTTTTATCGACTTTAATAGTGTACTTAAATTTTTGTTGCAAAGAGAAAGTTTATTCCATTTGTTTTTAGGTGTTTTATAGGGTATTAAAATATATTTTATTNCTCTGTATTTACATATCAAACATCTAAACTTTACTTTTTACATTTATTCCACCCAAATCTTTCATATCATATCATATCAAAAGTATAATTTTTTTAATTTTCAAAAAGTGAAATACAACTTTTCATGCATAGATAAGGTGGTATATCTATAAAAATTGAAGTTTAGATGTTAGATATGTACATACATCAGACTTGAGTGGTATGTTTGTAAATCTTTTTTTTTTTTTTTTTTTTTTTTACGAGAAATCGAATATATGCTAATTACTCTTGGTGTTTAATACTTTTCTCGCCTTATCTCACGAAATTTGATGCAGGAGCATCTTGCAAGCTGTCCTGTGGAAAGGACACGTGTTATGAATGAAGGCATGGAAGTGACGTGGCAAGTGGATACGTGGAGGGTTGGCCCTGCTGCACTTCAGGTTTTTCCAATTTGCATGCCATTCCTTTTTAAGGAGACAATCAACCCAAATTTGACTTAAAAAATAAATTTCGAGTTGGCCCTAATAATTTTTAGTTCGGGTTAAAAATCCTAACAGTTCATTTTTTTTGGTTGACCTGGAAACATGAAACTGACCCACTAACCCAAAATTGACTTTTAATCGATTCATCCAACCAAAATTGGTATGAGATCGACTTTAAATCGACTCGAATTTGACATGAATAACTGTTATACCTTATGTTAAATGGGTTATATGGTATTTGTTCGGGTCAACGGATTGAAGGCCGGTCGGATTCAGGTTAAACTTTGACCCGTTTAATATTCGGTTTGGGGTTATGTTGGGCAGTTTTGGGTCAATCTCAAACCCAAACTGCACACTCGATTTGACACCCCTAATTTTAAGTGTTTATCTGAGTGATTACAACTTGATTATTATTATAGCCTTTATTTTTAGAATGTTAAATCTGGTTAAATCCTAGTTAAAGGGTTCAACGTATCATTAATCATTGCATTTTTGTAACTTAATACTTCATTTCTTGTCATATAGGCTAAACATATTTTTTTGGCCTACATTTTAATATGGGAAGATTTACATGCATACTGTTTAATTCCTAGTATTTACATATCTATCACCTATACTTTAATTTTTACATGTATGGCACTTACCCATGCATAAGTATTTATTTTATAGGCACATTTCTCATGATTCTCTTCCAGGTTACACGATCAATTGGTGATGATGATTTAAAGCCTGCCGTGACTGCTGAGCCTGAGATTATAGAAACTTCTCTGTCTGAAGTTGATGAGTTCTTGGTAGATCTCATAACACCTATGCTTCTATTTATATTTTTTATCTACTGATTTCTATATCGGACTACCATGATTGAGTAAAGGAAAATTTACATACCCACCACTCTATTCCTATGTATTTACATATCTGACACCTAAAGTTCAACGTTTACACATATGTCACTTTACCTATGCGAGAGAAGATATGTTTCACTTTTTGAAAGTCAAAATAGTGGTATTTTTTATATACAACAACAAAACCTTAATCCCACTACGTGAAGTCGGCTACATGAATCCTTTTTCTCCATTGTGTTCTATTTAGTGTCATGTTTTCATTTAGTTCTAACATGTTAAGATCATTTTTTATACAGTAAGCCCAAGACTTTCTAGGTCTACCTCTGCCTTTCTTAACATAAGTCGAATCTAAAACATCTACTCTCCTAATCGGATCATCNTTTTTACATTTATACCACCCAAATCTTTCATATCATATCATATCAAAAGTATAATTTTTTTAATTTTCAGAAAGTGAAATACAACTTTTCATGCATAGATAGATAAGGTGGTATATCTATAAAAATTGAAGTTTAGATGCTAGATATGTACACACATAAGACTTGAGTGGTATGTTTGTAAATTTTTTTTTTTTTTTTTTTTTTTTTTTTTTTTTTTTTNGTTTTACATTTATACCACCCAAATCTTTCATATCATATCATATATTTTCAAAAAGTGAAATACAACTTTTCATGCATAGATAATGTGGTATATCTATAAAAATTGAAGTTTAGATGTTAGATATGTACATACATAAGACTTGAGTGGTATGTTTGTAAATCTTTTTTTTTTTGTTTACGAGAAATCGAATATATGCTAATTACTTTTGGTGTTTAATATTTTTCTCGCATTATCTCACGAAATTTGATGCAGGAGCATCTTGCAAGCTGTCCTGAGGAAAGGACACGTGTTATGAATGAAGGCATGGAAGTGACGTGGCAAGTGGATACGTGGAGGGTTGGCCCTGCTGCACTTCAGGTTTTTCCAATTTGCATGCCATTCCTTTTTAAGGAGACACTCAACCCAAACTTGACTTAAAAAATAGATTTCGAGTTGGCCCGAATAATTTTTAGTTCGGGTTAGGAAATCCTAACAGTTCATTTTTTCGGGTTGACCTGGAAACATGAAGCTTACCAACTAACCCAAATTTAACTTTTAATCGATTCATCCAACCAAAATTGATCTGAGATTGACTTTAAATCGACTTGAATTTGACATGAATAACTGTTATACCTTATGATAAATGGGTTATATGGTATTGGTTCGGGTCAAAGGATTGAAGGCCGGTCGGATTCAGATTAAACTTTCTGATCCGTTTAATATTCGGGTTATATTGGGCAGTTTTGGGTCAATCCCAAACCCAACCTGCAAATCCGATTTGACACCCCTAATTTTAAGTGTTTATCTGAGTGATTACAACTTGATTATTATTGTAGCCTTTATTTTTAGAATGTTAAATCTGGTTAAATCCTAGTTAAAGGGTTCAGCGTATCATCAATCATTGCATTTTAGTAACTTAATACTTCATTTCTTGTCATATAGGCTAAACGTATTTTTTTGGCCTATATTTTAATATGGGAAGATTTACATGCATACTGTTTAATTCCTAGTATTTACATATCTATCACCTATACTTTAATTTTTACATGTATGGCACCTACCCATGCATAAGTATTTATTTTATAGGCACATTTCTCATGATTCTCTTTTTATTTCCAGGTTACACGATCAATTGGTGATGATGACTTAAAGCCTGCTGTGACTGCGGAGCCTGAGATTATAGAAACTTCTCTGTCTGAAGTTGATGAGTTCTTGGTAGATCTCATAACACCTCTGCTTCCATTTATATTTTTTATCTACTGATATCTATATCGGACTACTATGATTGAATAAAGGAAAATTTACATACCCACCACTCTATTCCTATGTATTTACATATCCGACACCTAAAGTTCAACGTTTACACATATGCCACTTTACCTATGCGAGAGATGATATATTTCACTTTTTGAAAGTCAAAATAGTGGTATTTTTTATATACAACAACAACAACAACAACAACAAAATCCCACTACGTGAAGTCGGCTAGATGAATTCATTTTCTCCATTGCATTCTATTTAGTGTCATATTTTCATTTAGTTCTAACAAATTAAGATCATTTTTTATACAATAAGCTCAAGACTTTCTAGGTTTACCTTAACATAAATCGAATCTAAAACATCTACTCTCCTAATCGGATCATGAGATGGTCGACGCTTAATGTGACAAATCATCTAAGACGACTTTCTCTAATTTTGTCCGTCACGTGAGCTAAATTTATGTCATGATTTTTTTGACAAGTTTTACTCTGGCTGTCGACTACCTAACGCAACCCTCCACTTTTCACATCCAGACTTGGGACCGGCGATTGCAGTGTTAAAATGTTTTTGATATGATGTTAAAATATTTAGTGCCCACTTTTTTCATCAGATGGTATTTTTTATATGATGTAAAAAATTCAGGAGGTATAAATGTAAAAAAGTAATGTTTAGGTGTTTGATATGTAAATACATAGGAATTAGGAAAATTTACTTGCATGTTGTATCCAGTTCCAAAACATACAACTTTAACTGGAAAATATGTTAATGAGTTTCTGAAGTAAAGGTCGAAATAGTAAACGTAATTACCGGGCCAAATTAAATGAGGATATCCTGATCATCAATCAAGATGGGTTTCATAACTTACTTTGAGATGCGCGCAATATCATACATACCATCCAATTCCTGTGTTTACAGATCTACCACCTAAACTTTCCTCCTTACCTTTCAACTGCCACTATTTCTCAATCACATCAAAAGTAACATATATTCACGTTTAGGTGTTAGATTTGTTATATACATAGGACTTGAGTGCTAGGTATGTAAATTTGCTAAATTTTCCCACAAAAAATGTTTGATGAGTTATATTACACTAATCTTAAAGCAAATTCAAATATTTTAAAATTGAACTTAATCAAATTTCATTTAAGGTGATGGCTAGTGATGGACTGTGGGATGTTATGAGCAATAAAGAAGTGATATCCATTATTAGAGATACTGTGAAGGAGCCAACACTGTGTTCCAAGAGATTGGTGACTGAAGCTGCTGCACGTGGCAGCAAAGATAATATTACAGTCATTGTCGTCTTCCTCCGGCCTGTATCCACGGCTGAAAGAGTTTATTAGCTCATCAAACAGGTAATCATCATGCCATAACTTTCATTGGGAAATTTACATACATTCCCTACTATTGTTATGAATTTACATATATCACTTAGAGTTTGATATTTACATTTATAACACTGGTGCAATAAACCTATGAAGTGATATTTTTTTTATGTGAAGTTAAGATTTGAGTGTTATGAACCTAAATATTAAAATGTAGGTGTTAGATATGTTTATTGATTGGCATGTTTTTTTTTTTCATTTAATGTGTGTTCTTTTACTGCCTGTTTGGAGCAGCTTATTTTGCTAAGGCGGCGTTTTCAAAACGCCGCCGTAGTGTTTGTTAATGCGTTCGGCCATGCATTTTGAAAACTCCCGTAATCGCATCTTATATTTGTTCTACGGATCGGACGCGAGGGAGGCCTTGCATTCGGCATTTGTTAGGGCTCGAGTTCCTCCCGTGCCCCTACGGTTTCTCCTTCGTGATCTCCTTTCTCTTGCGCTCTCCCTCGCGATCTTCTTTCCGGATCTTCTCTTTCGTAATCTTCTGGTGAGATCTATATGCCGCAATGCTTCGGTATTCTCTGTTTGGTTTTTATGTGGCTCGATTCCTTAATGCTAAGGTTTTAATGCGTTTTTTTTTTAATTTTTTTGAGGGTTACGTTGCGAATGGATTTTTTTTTTTGAAGCTTTGTTCAAAATGTTGGAGTGAAATGAATCTAAGGGTTTTTTTTTTATGCTGTCGAAATGGATCTTAGGGTTTCGTTGAAGGAATGTGTCTGTTACTGTTGGAACCGTTGGAATGTTTAAGGGGAACTCTTGAAATGTTTTTTTGAGCCCTTACATTTTGATTTTTTGGGTATTTTAGGTTCATGTTACTGTTGAAATTTTTCTAGCTGCTTCTGTTGGTATGTGAAGGCTTGAAATTTTTTTTTGAGCCCTTACATTTTAATTTTTTGGGTATTTTAGGTTTATGTTACTGTTGGAATTTTTCCAGCTGCTTCTAACTGTTGGTATGTGAAGGAAGGTGCAGCCCTGTTATGTTGTTTGTTGGGTTGCATCTTTGATTCGTTATACTGTATAAACTGTTATGTTGTTTGCTGTGAAACAAGAATCGTTATACTGTATAAACTGTTATGTGAGATTACAGTCATGGTTCCCTATCACTGTTTCAATGCATTCTCTGTTAGTCCCATTTGGTGTATGAAAGCAAAGGGTCTCTGTTAAAATTGTTTAGCTGCACCATTTATATTGATCAGCTCCTGTTATAACCTGGAAATATTTGGTTCGTCTTTTCGGTCTTTTCGGTTTGCTTGGCAATAGTGGCAAAGGTTATATTATTGAGGAGGCAATATTTACTTTATGTTTTATATCATGCTAGTTTTATATCAGGCAATAGTGGCAATAGTTGAGAAGACAATGTTTACTTTCTGTTTTATATCAGGCAATAGTGGCAATACTTGAATTATGACAATGACAATGGTTTCAATGTTTAGTTGCACCAATGGTTATAACATATGCAATAGTGGCAATGTTTACTTTCTGTTAAATATGTGGAATTGCCCATTAAGAACTTGAATATTACACATGCCAGTTGTTTAGCTGAATATATGTGCCTTACGTGGGATATAATTGGGTTATCTTCACTATCTTTGCAAGACCATTGCTATGTATTTGAATAGAGGAGATGTAACTATTGCTATGTTATATAAAGAGGAGATGTATCAAATTTAGATGTCTATCGAGAACCTTTGCTATGTATTTGAAAAGCATAACTATGTAACCTTACACAATTTTATAATAAAACATATTCGGTGTCTTACTGTGGATGTAAATCTTTGACTGAACCACTAATTCCTCTATGTCATTTTTTTTTTATTTTTTCTTCTGTGAGCAAAATTTTTATTTTTATTCTCTGACATTTAGCTATTACCTCAGTTGGATTTTTTATGGATGTATGCTCAATTTGTTGATGTAGGTTAACTTTTTAAAATATATCTATGTGTTTCTTCACATAATACCACAATGTCTAAGACAAGTGAAGGTGGTCCCTCAGCGATGTGAGATAAGGAGGTTATAATTATTTTTTGCGAACTCTGCATCACCGAGATTGAGATCGGGAATAGTCCGACCACCTATTTCAACAAGGAAGGTTGACATAACATATCAAAGAAGTTTAAAAAATTAACTGGAAGAGATTATGACAGACTGAAGTTTAAAAATAAATGGGATCATTTGAAGGAGTGGAAAATTTGGAAGGAACGGAAAATTTGGAAGGAGCTGAAACGTGGATCCACAGGTTTGGGGTGGGATCCAATCAAATGGACAATTGATGCTCCTGAGGAATGGTGGGCCGATATATTAGAGGTAAAATCGCTATTATGTTTTTGTTACTTACAAATTTTTTTATTTAAACAAATATTAATTTTTACGTGAATTTTATTTTTCTTTTTGGAATAAGTACTGGCATTTCATTATTTTTTTTTTGTTTTTCCCGTAGTTAAACAAACATGATTTCTAGAATATCAGTTACAGACAGAGGTCTTTTGTGTTATTGTGGTCTACCGGCTCCATTGCTCACGTCACGTCATTCTAAAAACTTTGGGAGGCAGTTCTACGGTTGTGCCAAGGGTGTTTCTGCTTGTTGCAGCTTCTTCCGGTGTGCTAACAGTCCCTCATATTACACTGCCAGCAGTCATGTGAATCTGGTGTTTTCTTAGGTTGACAATGCAGATGAGGACAGATGTAGCCAGAGTCTGAAATTAAATATTTTAATATTTATCATTGTAGTTGTACTTTTTTTATTTCTCCTGATACTCATGAAAGTGTGAGAACTGTATGTCATCTTTTATAACTGATCTGCGATGATCGTATGTTTCTGCATTATATACTTTTGTTCTACCAATAAGTTATTCTGAATAAGTTGCCCCAAACAGTTTTATCAGATAGAGGCAGGAATGTCATTTAACCACCAATAAGCTAATATGAATAAACTGCCCCAAACAACAAGATAGATTATTCTGATAATCTGCAGATTATCAGATTATCAAAGTAATTTGCTTATCAGCAGATTATAAATAATCATCAGCTGCGTCAAATAGACCCTTAATGATTAGCTTAAATTTCTGCTTGTTTATGTGAGCTTATTTATTTAGCGAGTCAAACATAAATATGATTTTGTTTGACTGTGTTCGACTCGATAGTTGCTCCATAATATATAGGAAGATTTACATGCACACAACTAAATCCTTATGTTTTTATATATCTGGCACCTCAACATTAATCTTTACACACATGCCTTTTTAAATGTTAAAATATTGGTATTTTTTATGTTATGAAAGATTTGAGTGGTGTAAATGTAAAAAGCATTTTGTGTGTGTGTGTGTGTGTGTGTGTGTGTGTGTGTGTGTGTGTGTG
>JXCR01139406.1:190711-224792 GCA_002079205.1 Phalaenopsis hybrid cultivar
ATATATTATTTAAATAAAATTTAATTAATTAGAATATATTTAATTATAGATTTAATAGTAATGCAGGGGTGGGCTTAAAAGGACTTTGGCATATTATATAAAAAATGATTTTAATCTATTAGAATTAAATGAAAATATGACACTTGTAATGGAAAAAAAAAGATTATATAATCGACCCCACTTAATGGGATAAATGTTTGTTGTTGTTATTGTTGTGTAGATTTATTAGTAATATGATATTATGTGAATGATATTTTTTTTATTAATTATTAATTGTATATTTATTTTATTAATATATAATTATTTATGAATTTATTTCATTAAATTTTAGGTATTATATGTGAAAATACATAAGAATCATGTGGTACGTGTGAATGGTGGGTTTTTTATTTGTTGTGGGTGGTCATATACCTTGAAAGATTTATTTTAAAATGATTAGATACAACATTCGAAAATTAATATACTATCGAGATAGAAAACTTCCTTAGAATGAATCTAATCATTTGAATGAGAAAATTTTTTGTGATTTATGATATTTCATTTATCTTACAAGTTTAAGATACGATTTATTATATTATGGGGTATGATATCCTAATGAGGGGGCTCTTTCATAGTTGATTACATCTCAAGAATTATTTCTGATAACACTCTCGATTAAAGCTATGTTTTATATTTCTCTTATTCATCAATTAATGTTTGTAAGATGATAGAGTTTGAAAACTAGGTTTGGATAAAGGTTGACTTCACTTGAGTTTTGAAAGTATTACCCTTAGGGTTGATCCAAACAGTTGACATTATAGTGATGATAACAAATTTGGAGATGAATTTGATTTAATTGTATTTGAATGGATTCGAATTTGATTTTTGAACTAGATTAGAGTTTTGTTTGGATTAGAATTGATTTGGGTTTGGTAGGGTTATAATGAAGGATTAACTTAAGTTGATATTGAGTTTTGATTTTAAAAGGATTGGATTTAGAGATATCTTAATCTAAGGGTGAGAAAGGGTAGAAGATTTCTAGGTANTAGTTTTCATCCCAACAAGTGGTAGAGAGTGGGGATTCTTTATTGAACACTTTTAATATGAGTGGGAGATATGACCAATGAAACAGGATATAAGGTGGAGAAGTTTATTGGACCAAGCTTTGTGTTTTGGAAAATTCATGTGGGAGATTTGCTTTATCAAAAGAAATTGTATTTTCCACTACAATGAATCACCCTAGGTTTGATCCGTCTTTCACTTTTATCGTCTGTTGGGTTCAACATATTGAATAAGAAAACCACGGCGAATCTCATGGCAGTACTGACAAAGATTTATGAAAAATCTTCTAATTCAAATAAAATTTTGGTGTGAGATAGGTAAATATCACACCTAAACTTATGCATTTACCCATCTCACACCTAAACTTTCATTTTCACTCACATATTACTTTACCTATTGATGAAAGATGGATTTGACTATTAAAATGTGACAATGAGTGCTACTTTTCATATGATGCTTTTAATTATGAAAGTTTAGGTGTGAGATAGGTAAATATGAAAGTTTTGGATGCAATGTATGTAGAAGCCCTAAAGTTTTGCACATGAAGAGGTTATTCAATGTGAAGATTGCAAAAAAATTTTTGGTGGTTGAACACTTGAATAATTTCAATACTGTGACTAACCAACCAATTGTGTTTTGTGATTATCAAATTTAACGATAAAGTCAGGGCATTGTTAATTTTGTCCTCATTGTTGGACAATTAGAATGGATTTGTCATGACGGTGAGTGACGTTTTTGTTATTTTGATGTTGAACTTCAATGACATTGTGGGGTTCGTGATGAATGAAGAAGTTTGTAGAAAAACATCAAATGATTAATATTCTTGTTCTACGTTGAATGTTGACAATTAGGGAACTAGACAAACAAGCAAAGACAGTTTCAAGTCAAAACAAGGAAAATCAAGGTCGGTAAATGAAAATGACAGAAAAGAATGTTGGAACTATAGAAAGATATCCTATTTCAAAAATAATTTCAAAGCTCCAAAGAATACTAGTTGTGTAGAACAAGGCAGGAGTGTCTCTATAAATATCTCTATGGAAAAAGTTCTAGATGACTCTCTGGTTTTATCTATAGTCAATAATGAATATTGGATGATGGATTCAGATGTATCTTTTCATGCATGTCCCAACAAAAGAGATGTTTAAAAATTATATTTATAATGATCTAGAAAAGATTTAATTGGGAGATGACGAGGTCTAGAATATCGTAGGAAGTTGCAATGTTGAAATCAAGTTGTTCAATGAAATAGTTTGGAAACTTGGTGAAGTAAGGCATGCTTCAAGTCTGAAGAGAAATCTAATCTCAGTGAGCCAACTAGCAAAATCAGGATACGTGGCTTATTTCATATGTGATTCATGGATACATTGAAGATACTCTTTATTGAATCAATAAGATGGTAGAATCCACTAATGTGGCTGGAACCAAGGTTGATGCAGGTCATTGGCATCGTGGGCTTGGCAATTTGAACAAGAAATGTATGAATTCCCTACTTTTAATTAACAAGCTTCAGGATTTGAAATATGGGAATACAGAGTTCTGTGAATATTGTGTATATAACATGCAAAAGAAAGTTTCTTTCTCCAAAGATGAGGCAATGGTGTAGTCAAATAAATTGGGGTTAGTGCATATAAACATGTGGGGTCCTAATTAGATTTAGTCCATTATATATTCTCATTACTTTGTCACTTTCATTAATCCTCACAACATAAATGTATGAGTTTATTTGTTTAAAGCATATATTTGATGTGTTTAGGTGTTTAAGAAGTGGAAGACTATGATAGAAAATGAGATATGCTGGAGGTTGAAGTATCTCATATCATGTAATGGGGGCGAGTATCATGATTCAGAGGTTTAAAAATTTTTATGCTACATAAGGGATCTGGCATAAATTTAGTGTCCTAAGGACACTATAACAGAACATTATGGTTGAGAGCATGAATAAAACCATCAAAGAGCATGTTAGGAATATGAGGTTGCATGCAGGCTTGCTAATGCAATTATAGGTAGAAGCATTGAACACTTATGTTTATCTGATCAAAAGTGGCCCGTCTGTACATTTGAATAGAGACCTATCTTAAGAAGTCTAGAGTGATAAAGAGGTAAATCTATCTAATCTGAAAATATTTTAGTGTTATACATATGTTCATGTTGATGCAGGGACCAAGAGTAAACGATTCAAAATCTGTCAAGTGCCCTTTCGTTGGTATGACTCAGATGAATTTGATAAAATTCTTGAACCACCCCAATCAAAACTTCATCAGGAGCAGGAATGCTAATTTTAATGAAATGGAGATGCACATAGGTAGGAGTATAACTAAGGATTATATATTAGTTAGATAGAAGGCATTGATGATCAGAAATGTGAAAATATAAGGAGTAAGCACAGTAGGTTCCTTGATCACATACTCTCTAGTTTTTTGTGATTTAGATATTTATATTTCACAAATGCGATATTAAATTATGCACACAATAATTAAGATTGTGCTAAGACTTTATATTTTTGAAATATTAAAATTTTTTTATATTTCAAGGATGGAAATTAAGAATTTATACATATACATATACATATATTTAAAATTTATACTTGATAATTTATGTCATAACCACAAATTTAATTTTTTTTTAATAAATTTAATTATTTATAATTAAAATTCATTTAGAAATTTGATAATATAAGTATTTGTAAATTTAAAGAAAAAAATTTAGAAGAAATAAATATTGGGCACCAAAATGCTGGCATTAGTGAAATTGAGCGCATTTTTTGTCTGAACTCTTAACGTATTTCTACGTGCGACGGAGGTTATTCAAGAACTATCTGTGTTATTTTCAATAATCTCGAAATAACTCGCTGTCTTTATTTTTGAGTTATTTAGGAGTTATTTCAGAATTAATAAAAATAATTTAGAAATAATCTAAATAACTGCACAGACTAACCTCCGCGGCACGAAGAGTTATGACCGCACCAATAAATTAGGTCTTGAAATTACTAACTGTATCAACCAATAGCTTTTGAAAACAAGCTATTTTGTGACGGGTGATGCCTTCCAACTCTATTTATTATTTTAATCATCATAATCCTAAGGATAATAATTATAGAAGTGACCCCATAACTCTCCCGTTCCTCGAAGTTTTACCATCCCCTTCCCTTCGCACAGCCATGGCCATCGCGTGCTTCGTCTCATCCACCACCGCCTCCATCTCAAATCCTTCCCTCTTCATCCCAAACGCTAACGCTAGGCCCAGTCACTCTATCGTCCTTTCCATTTCCCCTTCTCACAAATTCCCGGCCATTCGCTATCATCGCCGGTCGTCACAAACCCTAGCACTCCGTTGCTCCTCCGTCGCCACACCTCCGCTGCCTCTGCACCACCTCATTTCAGACTCCACCCGCACCCTCTCGTCCCTCATCTCCCTCGCCCTATCCGTCGTCCACCGCCTTTTCGCTGCAGCTGCGGCATCCGTGGCGGCAACAGCCCCTACTCCGACTGAGCTTTCTGAGATTCAATCTCTGCGGGGTTCTCTCGTTTGCGGCGTTGGTCCGCTCTTCTTCGCGGCCCTCCGGGACCGGCCAAGTGGGTATTTGAACACGCCGCTGACTGTGGTGGCCTCGGGAATGAGCAAATGGCTTGACATATACAGCGGCGTCCTTATGGTGCGGGTCTTGCTTAGTTGGTTTCCCAATATCCCGTGGGATCGGCAGCCTCTTTCTGCAATTAGGGATCTCTGTGATCCCTATCTCAACCTCTTCCGCAACATAATACCACCTATTTTCGACACGTTGGACGTCAGCCCGCTTCTGGCTTTTGCAGTCTTAGGCACGCTTGGTTCGATCCTTAAGAGCGCTCGTGGGATGTACTAGGATGACTTGAGGTATTGATTCCCGTATTCTCTCGCTTTTATATTGCTGCAGAATTTGTATTTAGTGTACGCAAAGTTTTTGATTAAAAATTATTCTCTACCTGCTAATGTTTTTTTCTGAGTTCTTCCTTTTTAATTTTGAACAAAGGCTCTGTTTGTTTGAGGGTTCATTTTAGATTTCAATGTTTTATGATGTTAATGTTATGTGACATGCATTGTTTGCCTAGTTCATAATTATATTAATGGATGCCAGTGTTATCTTGACTGTAATTGTTTGATTTGTAATGATACGTAGATTTAAACTTTTGTTAAGATTACTCCCTTCTAGTTGATTTATCGTGAAGTATTTACATTTTCTTAGAATTTAAAAGCAGCTGAAGAACAATCGAAGGAACAGATAGTAGATAGAGTTTAGAGCTTGGCCTTTTGCAAAATGTGCATAATTTTTGAAGAAGAGCATAATCACACGACAAATATGTAGTTAATGGCACTGAAATAAACCACAGGTTTGATCTGTTCCATGCCTTGATTGAATAGATAACAAAAGATTAGACATGTACTTTATAAACAACTCAAGAGTCATATAAGTAGTATTTTCTTTCATCATTCATACATTTTTTAATTAAAAATGAAGATTTCCATTATTCATACTTAACCAGCTTTAATTGCCTCGATTCTGACTTGTAATGTATTGTAATGGCCTATTATTCGAAGAATGTAGAAAAAGGTGGAGGGGAGAGGGGATTCATTTTGACACACTTCTCAAATTGAGAGATTAGTTAGTTGCTCGACGTTTTTTGAAGCAATGTATTTCCTGAAGTGCATTCTGGCTGCTTACAGTTTGTTGAAGTAATAGATTGGTTCTACGTTAACTGAAGGCAAATTGATGAAGAATATTGGGGATTGTTGGAGAAATCACAGAGAATGGGAATGTATTGAGAGGAATGGAGATGAGGAAACATGAGAGGAGCATGGAAACTTGGACGAGGAAATCAAGACGCCACTTAATTTAGGTGACATGGAAAACAATACATTTTTGGTGGGCTTTCTAGAACATTTCAACGCATGAATATTCTTCCAAAAACTCTAATCATGCTCTAGCTTAATTGGAATGTAATTGTAATAAGCTTCATAGTAGAAGTATAAATTTTACACACATTACACTTCACCCTTGTACTTTCAAAGAGTCTCAAGTGGGTTCACTAAGAAGTCTAACAAAAATGAGTTTAAATTTTTAGAATTATGGGGATAAAATGTAGGTTCAGTGGACATTGCTGAATTTTAGTTAAATCTTTGTTGAAAATTAGGGTCTGTTTGGGTCAGCTGCAATTTATTAATAAGTTGTTGTGCAATAACTGCCACAGAAAGTTGTTGCGCAGAAGTCATTGTTAAACTGACTGTCTGTTTGTTTTTTACAGTTTGAAAATAATTCTGTTGTTATTGTTTCTAAACAAATGACAATTATGCTTTTGTATTGTAATGTTGTTTGCAACAGAACTGTAATACAAATATATTTTATACTNCTGCTGCGCAGAAGTCATTGTTAAACTGACTGTTTGTTTGTTTTTTACAGTTTGAAAATAATTATGTTGTTATTATTTCTAGACAAATGACAATTATGCTTTTGTATTGTAATGTTGTTTGCAACAGAACTGTAATACAAATATATTTTATACTTTAAAAGCAAAAATCCACTATGGAACAAGACACAAAGAAAAAGATATACACATCACCTAACAGTGAATATCATGATTACAAGAATTAATAAAAAATTATTAAAATAACATTTAATAATATGATAATATTATTTTTAAAATGCAGACGGCGTATGTCATTAGCTAAGTCGTTATACAGAGATACTCTCTAAATCCGATCACTCTCGGCGGTGAAATCTTCCAGCGTATCTGCCCACCAAAAAAAGTCACAATTCTTCAAATTTTCCGCGGGCACTTGTAGAACTGTCCCTCGTTTCTATATGACTGAGATGAAGTTAGCAGGGAACACTAAAGTCNACGTATGTCATTAGCTAAGTCGTTATACAGAGATATTCTCTAAACCCGATCACTCTCGGCGGTAAAATCTTCCGGCGTATCTGCCCACCAAAAAAAGTCACAATTCTTCAAATTCTCCGCGGGCACTTGTAGAACTGTCCCTCGTTTCTATATGACTGAGATGAAGTTAGCAGGGAACACTAAAGTCCACAGTGACACTGCAATCCTTGGGAGGTACCAAAAATTCTTGAGCTCATCTGTTTTGAATGCTTTAAAAAACATCACATTAGACATAACACAAGTAGAAATTCATAAAAGACGTAATTAATTACATTTTTATGTAGGTGTAATGTCTCAGAGAACTCAGTATATCAATCAATGAATTTATCACTACAAAAAGACAATATATCTTATAAAAAAGTGGTTCTTGATTGCCTTTAACCCACGTAATACCAAACTCACGTATGCTTATCACCAAAAAAGACAATCCATAAGAACCTCAAAAACCGCATCACCGAAAAGAAGAGAGGAACTTTGTTGTCTTCATTAGAATTTCACATGTGATACAAACCAACAACGACTAACAAACAATGCAGAAGAACCGACAAAGTCAAAAGTCTCATCATTGACCTCTCAAACCTATTATAAGAAAAACAGAAGAAATGCAAAATGGAAAAAAAATACTTACAAACAGCGTAAAAACACAAACAATCAATATCAAATAAAGAAGGAAGAGAAACAAACATTAACTGTGTAAAATACAAATATAGCAAATAGTGAATCTCTTTAACAATCATTATAATTAATAATATAATAAATACTCAAATCACCCTTTTACTATCGCATCTGTAATTTGTTTCTTCAACACTGTCATCTCGTTGACACCTTCCCTATTTTTAGTATAGGTCTCGGGAGCATCATTCTCACGATGTGACAAAGAATGTCTTAGACAGTACTCAAATGCCTCGGCAAAGACATGATCATGATCCTCGTCTATCTTACGGAAATCGATGTCGTTGCGGGAAAGATGTCGCCGAATGTAATTATGGAGTCATTGTGATAATCACAATTTGTATATGTTTGGGAAACACGTAAGATAATATATTACAAAATACAACCCATTTCGTCTTCCAAACACTAAAAATCCTCTCAATGATATCGCATATGGAGGAATGGTTTTTATTGAACATTTTTTTCTTTCCTGCGTTACATTGCTGGCTCACTCAAAGTTGGGTATGTGGTATTGGGTTTGAGATACCCTCATTGCAATGAATATTCAACATCAACTAAATTATATTTACTTGATATGAATTGCATGATTAGTATTGCCGGAAAAATGAATTAGGAGAGTAGCTTGATCTCAAACGTATCTATAGGTGGATGTGGGAAATTGTACTTGTTATTCTGTGTTGTGGCTTTGAAAATTCAACTTTCATGTGCATTACCCTCCAAACCGACAATGATAACGGTGAAGTATATGTTGAAGTCGCATACCGCCATGAAATTCTGTGTCGGGGACCCACAACGGACTATGAATGCAATTTTCTCATTATTTGGAACATGTGCATTCCATCGATTGCTCCGATACAATTCTAGAAAGATAACGAATAACGATATTTATTTGAAAATTTAATGTAAAAAATTGGTGAAATTACTTTAAAGAATGACATATACCGCGCATCATGTGAAATCTCTGTGGAGGTCCATGCGAACGTAGGAACTGTTGATTTTATGACTTGTGAAGAGAAAACTTACAAGTGCTTTTAATCATGCTGAGAAGTATCTGCAAATTGTTTCAGTTGAATTTTGAAATTGCTTTATTGCTCATCACATTAATTCATTATGTGATAATCTGTAGAGAGTTATTGCTAACACCTCTCGCGAAGTCGTCTTGGAGGAACCATAAAGTCCAATATTTATTTGTAGTTCCTCAAACAGATCGTTGAGTATCACCTGCTTCATGCAGAACATATTGTTAAATCTCGTTGGGTGGCCCGCAAACAACTCCCTAACCTATTTGTCTCTAGCATATGAGGATGTCATGTAAGGGGAGAGCTCTATGTACGAGTTATAATATTCGTATATTAAACATACAACCGTTGCAACTCTTTTGCTGCACCTTTCTCTAGTTGTATCCATGTAGATCGGTATCGTAGTGACTAACTCAGAAACATCAATGAATTAACTACAATTATATTAGGTTACGAACAAAATAAACATATCGACATCAATGAATAAATATATAAGACATTTACCAAACAGTTGAAATATCTAAAGCAAAATGAAAAATAATAAAAAAATATAAATATTCCTTACGATTGTAAATAAACAAGTCTCTCAAATGTTTTTTCGCTCATAAAAATATTGTAGGTATGATGCCACCTTACGGCCATCGAGCATCTTGATGAAAAAATTTCTTCGGGTCAAATCTTAAAGCAACTCCATTGAAAACAAATACAACGACGAGTCTTCAAAAATTTTCGGTATTGCATTCAAAATTTGTAGAACCTAGTCGACAAAAGCTGCTTGAGATGTGCGGGATCATTATTGCATGAAGCCACCGATTGTGATATCTGACTTCTAAAGAAAGCAACTCCCATTTTTTTTTATTCTCAACCCGTAGACGCTTAGAACGACTTGTGGACTCTAGTTCATGGAGGTCTGTTCGGCTGAGGCCTTTGATGGAATCACCCGATTAGTCAATTCTCAAATTTTCGGGGGTACCACTAAACCTTGTCTCACGGGAGGCACATGCATTTTTGCCCGATGTCATGACACCCTCAAATGTACGATCCAATTTCTCAAACTCAGAATCGGTTCTACTGAATTTAATTTTTTTGCAGCAGACATTACTTGCAAATTCATATAAAATCTAGTTCAATTTAAAAACAAAATAAAAATTGACCAAATTAGGGGACATTCCAAAAATGCTTACCGTAAGACTTTTTGTCCACCACTCCTCGAAAACATCAATCGTTCGCTTCACCGGATCCACCTCAAGCCCGTTGACTCTCGTTTCAATTCCTTTCAGATTTTTCAATTCTCTTAAGCTTATTTTTTAATTGCATCATATCATATTCTCTGCCTGTATTTTTTTTGCAATTTCTTATAATATTTTGCCACTCTTCATTGTTGAAATAATTTGTATGCCTATTTCCCAGATTGATGTCCTTGAAGCGAAAGTCACAAAATATTATTTTGGTTTCTTTATCCCACATTTCAGGTGAACCAGTCTCTTTGGTCGTAACCATTGTATTACTAGAATGGAAAAAAATTAACATAAATAAAAATGCCACAATATCGTAAAATAAAGAAAAATCGTAATGCTGCAATATCATCGCCACGACCTCCACATCCACATTCATATTCACACACCAACGCATCCATATCCACACACCAACACATCCATATCCACATCCACATCCACACACCAACACCCGACACCAACACATCCCCACAATACACCCCACACCACACCACAAACTCCAACCACAACCCAACACATCCACATCCAGACACCACACCAACACATCCAGACACCACACCACAAACTCCGAACCACACACCAACACATCCACAAACCACGCCAACACATCCACACAACTCTCCTACACCACCACCTTCACAACACACCAACACATCCACGCACCACCACCTCCACACCACACCACTACCCAACACCACAAAACCAACACATCACACACCACACCACAAACTCCAAACCACACACCAACACATCCACAAACCACACCACCACCTCCTCAACACAATCATCTTACACCACCACCTCCACACACACGACACACCACCACCTTCACACGACACACCACCTCCTTCACGCTACACCACAACACCAACACTACCGCACCAACACATCCACACACCACACCACCCAACACTACCGCACCAACATATCCACACACCACACCACAAACTCCAAACCACACACCAACACATCCACAAATCACACACCAACACATCCACAAACCACACCACCTTCTTGTCACACAATCACTACATACCACCACCTCTACACCACACAACTCTCCTACACCTAAACCACCACCTCCACACCACACAACCACCCAACACATCCACACCAATTCATCCACACCAACACATTCACACACCACATCACAATCTCCAAACCAAACACCAACACATCCACAAACGACATCATAAATCACACCACATCACAACCTCCATACCACGCACTAGTTTTCCCACTGAAATTCCAGTGAAATTGTAAATAGCAACGTACAAATCCAACATGAAATTCCTACTGAAATTCAAAATTCATTTCCCCATCCCATACTCAGTACATACAAAGCACTTAAAATATTGCTATTAACAAATCCAACACCAAATTCCATCCAATTTTCAAATTCCTCACTGAAATATTAAAAGTTCATAAAAATATCCGAATTCCCCACAACATAAGCACTAAAATAAATCGAACAAACGACATACAGGGGATCCAAAACACTGCTAACAAGGTAAAGCGCCAAAAAGCCAAAGATCACCGCAAAGCACCAATCCAAGCAACATTGCATCGAAGACATAAACTAAAGCCTATTTAGATGCAACATGAAACATCAAAACCACATACCAAACATATCAAATTGAAAACCATAAAAAATGAGCAAACAAAGAATCACCAAAATCGAGCTAAAAGATGAAACCAAGCAGTGCAAAATCACACAAAGAAGAGAAAAGATGTGAAGAACAGAGAAGATAGGAAGAAGAGGGAACAACCTCCAAACCGAGCCGAAGAAGAAAAGAGAGAGGGGATGAGAGAATGCACACCTCTCCTGAATAATCACCAACCGAAATAACCACCAATTGAAGTGATCTATCAAATCGAAGGACTACCTCCACCACACATAGCACAGAGTGCACAAAACACTAAAATTCGAGTGGAAGGAAAGAGTGGGAGAGGGAAAAGAATGTAATGGTCACCAGAACAACCACTGGCAACCAAAAATAGCCAACCGTTAAAATGCCTGGCCTCTGGAGCCATTGATCCACTGTAGAGAGATACCTGCGACAAAAGAATTGCGGGAGAGGGAGTGGGGTCGAGAGAGACAAAGGTAATGCGAGAAGAGGGACCGGAGGGTAAATATGCCCGCGGTTGAGAGAGGAGAAATGTAGGCCGCGGATCTCAGGGTCGAAACCGCAGCCACGTTTTAACGGAATTTTAAAAAACGTTGCCGTGAAGAGAAAACCAAAGTCATAAATTTACATTTTCGGGCCGTGCCCCGTGAAAAATGCGGCGCTAAAGGGGCCTTTAAAGGTTGAGTTGACATCACTAGCCTTTTATATTCCCACCTTTGACCTACGTAATTTGTTTAGCTTGTATTACTCTTGAAAGTCAGATGATCCTGTTTTCTGCTGATTTTTAGTCCCTTTTTTATTAGTGAGTTATCCACTTTTTCCATCTTCAACGAAACATATCACGTTGAGTTTTGTATTGATTTATGCTGACACACTTCTGCATACCTGCTTACTATTTGTAATGTTGTCATTTTGAGAATCGTGCAGATGATCGGAGGAATTATCAAATTTTGCTCAACTACAGAGGAAGCGATATGAAGGAAAACCAATAAACAATACTCTGATTGTCAGTTCACAAGTACCTTATTCATTAGAAATCTAACCCATATAAAGTTTTATTCTGCTCATAGTCTAGCATTTATTCTATCATTGCTTCAAAATTTTCCTTTGATACTTGTTTACCTGCAATTTCTCGTGTCCTTGAGGATTTTGGTAGCTATGAGGGGGGATTTTGGTAGCCATAAGGGATGTGGATTCTCTCCAATTATTATTTGATTATAGGGGGTAAATTTCTGAAATTTAAGCTATCCATCCGAGTACTTCAAAAAAAATGTATTCCCAACCATCCAAAATATATGGATGGCTGGGATTTGAAAACTCTAGCCTTATCATGATAATTAGAGAGGATCAAAATCCATATGGTCATGTTTGAAATTAATTTTCTTATATTTTTTGTTCCTATTACTATGATTGACGTTTTTGACATAAACCCAACTATTCCTCGATCGTGTTATGCCAAGTTGTGCTATGCCCTATTGATTTTTTAATTGATCGCATTGAGTTCACAATTAATTATTGTAACGTGATATTTGAATGAGAGTTTAATGCCTCATAATACTGCTCATTGTATTCTGCCGCATAGGATATTGATAGCAAGTATAATTATGGGCTGAGTCAGCCCCTCCTAATGCTGTTTACCTGAGAAAGTGAGTAGTATTATGTGGCCAATATGAAATGCTGCAACACATATTTCTTTTTTAGCTTAATCGGTTCATATGTTGAGTACAATGCCATCCAATTAGTGCAATAAACAATAGCTATAGCAGCGCCTAGGTTTATGATATGCTCAAAATGGTTTGGTTATGCTGCTGGATACCTCGACCTCACAGTTGTTGTTTTGTGTTCATTAATCTAGTATATTTGGCTAATTTTGAGTTATCACTTTTGTTGCAATATGTTTTTCCTATGATGGAGTTTATGAGCTTAATCAAGCGTGTCTGACTTGGCATCATTGTACTTGTCTCCTTTTCCATCTTCATCAATGTTGATGATTTCTTATACTCCGTTTTTTAGAAAAGGCATTATAGACTGTTTTCGAAATCTTACTCCGTCAAATGTATTACTTTTTTCCTGGCTGTCATCAAATTTATTATCCATACATTATCTAACCTTTTACTGTATTATCTTTTATATTTTTTCATTTTCTAATTGGATCTCAACTCGATGACGATTGATAGGGGGTTTGAATCTTGTGGCATATGTTAAGTGATCTACACTTTGCCCTTGCCTTCATTATTTCTCATTATCATTCCACCATCTCTTTTTGGTCGACTTCAAGAGCTTGTCACATAAATTCTTCCTAGATTTGATTATTCTGCTTGTGAATTGGGTAAAGATCACTATGTTGGGAATAGTGTTGTACTTATTAGTCCTATTGTGACTTAGGGTTTCGTGATTTTATTCCCTTTATTAATGGTTAGTATTGAGTCATTGGGGTGTATGTCTTAAAATGTTGATTAGAAGCCGATTAGGTTTAAATTTTCACTTCATTAAAAGATATGCATAGTTGTAATGCTGCAAAATACATGTAATTTTTTTTTTTTTATATAAATTTTGTTTTGAAAATAACATCCTTCATTACATCATATTATGTCGGTATACCTTTCAACAAAATGGAGTTATAGAATTGAAAAATCATCCCCTTACTGTTGTCAGGATACTCATGTTTCACTTGAATTCCCCTATCAATTTTGAGGATGTACAAGCCTAACTACATTTAATTTTATTAATTATTTTTTTTCTATGTACTTCCCAACAATCAATTGCCCATTAACATCATTTCTTTGAAAATGCCTGTTTATTTTTCTTGTGTATTTGGTTGCCTTTTATTTTCATGTTTTTACCTTCTTCTTAATAAGATCTCTTCTATGTCACTCATATATTTCTTGCTAACTCTCAATCACAAAATAGATATGCATGTTTTGATCATCTACGGCTCTATTTAAACGCCTGTATTCTCTTGAATTAGCACCATATTTTTTCCTTTCTCATGCTTTTGCTTGCCTCTCATCTATAGGGTTTACTCCAAGCAACCTCGACAACCTTGATAACCTTCTCCTTTAACTCAAATTCCAAATCATCCTTTCTTCTTTTACTAGGAATCTCTCTGTGATTCTGTATCAAGATCTACAACTTTCTGTTACACTATGACCACATGAATGAAAAATTACATAATCATTATATTTACTCCTTCATGAGCTTTGGCCATTTATTTATTCACATACGATCACTCTTTGATCATGTCTTTATTTGTCATCTCTATTCCCGTGATTAATCTAGAAGCATTTCAACATCCTCAATGGAAACATGCTATGATATGTATGTTGATATGGATGTTTTTAATTTTTGACAAATGGGAATTGGTTGCTCTTTCCCATGGGTCGAAGTAAAATTTCGTGTAGATGGGTTTTCATTATCAGGTTGTCTTGATGGCTCTATTGATCGGGCATGAATTCCTACTAGTTGCCAAGGATTTATTACAAGTTTGCATGTCAATCATTTTGTAACTTTCTCTTTGACTCAAGTCTGCGTGGCCTATTTTGCAAATTGATATTAATAACACCTTTTATAGTGTTTGAATGAGGAGAAACCTTCTAGGTATCATGCTTGATAGGAAAGACATTACTACTTTGGAAGGATGATTATGGGCTAAGTAGAGTTCACAAGCTTGGTTAGGTAAATTTCATAATGCTCGTAACAATAGTTGGCCTTCGAAGAATCATTATATATTTTGTAAACCAATGCTAGATGTTTATAGAAATAATAGATTATTTACTGAAGAGTGATAAATATGATTCTTTTTAAATGTAAAATACTATTTCTTTCTATAACTAAAGATTTGTGATGCCTTGAATTTTTTCGTAGAGTTGATTTTGTTTGAAGGAAGAATGGTGTCTTATCTCAAAAAATGCCATTGATCTTCTTGAAGAGATTGGCTTTTAGTTTGCAAATCAGTCAATTCATATATGATGATGTAATATTTGCTGATTGAATTGTTTATTTATTTGGTAGGTACATGTTCGTATATTTCATTCAGTGTTAGGGTCATAAGTTAAAATGCAAGCCCAATGATGAAAGCATTGGGATATTATTTTTTGTATTCTCAGATACATCAAGAAGGCTCTTAGAAGAGGACTATTGTCTGCCTAGCTCAAACACCTAAATATTGAAACATGCCCACGTTGCTGGGTCTGTTGATGCCAAAAAAATCAATTTATGGTACTATATTTTTTGTGGGAGATAGTCACTTTAGAAGATTAGAATGAAAACTGTTGTAGTGAGAGTTGGTGTTGAAGTGCAAAGGAACTAGGGCTGCAAACAAATCGAGCCAAGCCAAGGTTGACTTTGAGCTCGCTTGCTTGAATCCTATTCAAGCTTGGGTTGAGCTTGATTCGAGTATCACTATAGGATTGTCAAATTAGTGTCAACTAATTCCAATGCTAATATGTCCATAATTCGACACATAACAGTATTAGCGGCGGATTATATCACATGTGTAGTCCATGAAACCATGGGCATCACAAATACAATTAGCATTGATTGTGGCCAAAGCAAATAAATTGCATTGATATTAGCATCTAGCATTGTAGAATTTAGTCAGTTTTGATGTGAATGATGACGACGTAAATGTTAACTAAAGAATTTGTGTTTATCATTTGTGAATGCAAACTTTGGTAGTCATTCGTATCCACCATTTTCGTCGGAGAGGTTGATATATATATAAATATAAACGATAGGATTTTTACAATATGCACAATAAATATCACATATATTTACTCATTACTAGTACTATAACACAATATATTGTACAAACATCCATCGACAATAAAAGCAATTAGAATTTAACAAACACTATTTAAAAATGCCTATCTAAACATAAAATATATATACTGATGATAATGTCTAAATACTAAGCAAGACAAAATACACAAATTTGTTTTAGACATCAGCATCAAACTCATTATCCTCCTCATCTACTAAACTTAGAGGCCGCTTGACACGACGATCTACAATTTTCTTCACTAATCGCGCTACAATGACCTTGACTTTCAGCTAGCCCTCACATTGCCGACAAAGCTCCTAAGTCATAACAGTGACATGCCAAACAACTTCCTCATTCTACGATGATCATGACCTCGGTCCACCTTGAGCAGCTCGAGAGTACTCGGTCTCAAATGCAATACCTTTTGCTCTCAGATCGTACACTCTCCCATTCTTCTCTGTCTTTTGCCTACACATCTCTAAATTAGATTGCCCGGTGGTAGACTGACTACTAGTACTAGCGATGGTTGGACTTTGGCTCCACATTTGGTTTTGTGTGTCTCGAATGTGCTCGTATTTTTCCTATATAATTAAAATCAAGAATTAATTACATTTTGCATTAATACTGTAATAAAAATATGGAAAATCAAAGTTTCTTACATTTAAATGCCGAGAAAGGTTGGAGATCCACTGTTGCGTCCTCAGGCATCAATGCATCCAAACATACAACTTTGCAGTGGTGGTTGATCAAGCTACTGAGCCTGTGGAAATATGCAAATAATAAGTATTAGATGATTACATCATTGAATTGCAAAAATTTTAATGGATATTTCTAAATTTCGGTAGTGCTCTGTGTGCGAGTTAGATCTTCCAATGTGGAGTGGAGTCAATGGCTTCCCCATTTGTCGCATTTTGTTGATTTGTTGCCTTCTTTGATAATCAAGAGATGCTCATGATCTAGTCAAGTGTACCGAAACCTCCTCCCAACCCAAACAGGTTGTTCCGCCTTCTTATGGGTCGTCATGAATATATCATCCAACTGATTACCAAGGTTGTGAGATTTGGATTTGACATAAAAACGGAAGAAGGAAATGTTCATGGTTCACTGATTTAACCAGGGTTGAAATGGATGATATAATAAATTATAAATTTATTTAAATATGACATAAATGATATATTTTAAAAATATTGATTATTAAAATATGAAATAAATACATCAATATTTAAATAATAAAAATCATAATAATTTTTAGAAATTATTTTAAAATTTAATAATTGTTTACTGATTACCAAATACATCAATATTTAAATAATAAAAATCATAATAATAAATATAATAAAAATCATAATAATTTTTTAGAAATTACTTTAAAATTTAATAATTGTTTTCAAAAAAATAAGAATGAAACATAAAAACTCGCATTATGTTAGCGGGCGGGCGGGTGGGATCTTTCAATGTGGAGAATTGTATTTGCTAATGATCATCGTGATACTTGACCGGCTAGCTGGAGGGGTAGAATCTGAAATAGAGATGTTAGTTACACAATGTATAGAAAATATCACTCAACTTATTATAAAATAATAGATAATTTTCAAGTTTCCCTTTCACTCAATTTATATCCGATTGGTGGTGCCCTATCTCAAAGGGTAGGAGTAGAAAGATCCGACTTATATGAGGGAGGTGGTGGTTGATTGCTCATAATAGAAGGTGCGAGCGGGGCTATAGGTGGTAGGATCGCATGGTCAGAAAGGAGCAGAATGCATGATCGTAGCAAATACAGAAGGTGCGAGAGGGGTTGTAGTTGTGTTGGTGGTTGTTCTGATCAACACAACACTAGTCTTCTGTGATGCATGTCAAGTAACTAGCTTCTTCATCCTTCTATAAGTACTAAGTTCCTGAAGAGGAGGTCTGTGAGGTGGCTGATTTCCGCTACCACTTGAAGCCATCCGTAATATAAAGAAAGATATTAATAAAATTAGTACTAAGCGATAAAAATAAAAATAATAAAAATGAGCAAAAAAACAATGTTATCAAAAGTTTTCTCACAAATAATACTATTAAAATTAAAAAAAAAAACAAGAATTTCATTGTAACAAGAATGTTTTTGTATCATCAATAGCTAGCATGAATCCATTTGAACTTTTATTTGACCTCAATTTCTTAACCATGCCGTTAGTTAGAAGGTGTTGAATATGTAATGCACAAGAATTGTGTGGTTTGTATGTAAAATTAAGAATTTTTATGCATTACTTATCTATTACAGTTCAATTTTCACGAACACAATTCTCATGTATGATACATCTAAAATCTACACTACAAGTCTTACAAAAACTCTACTCAATTCTAATTGCATTACATATCTAACACCCACAATTAAAACTTTATATACAAACCACAATTCTTGTGTTTTTCCATATTATGCATTGCATATCTAACAACCACCCTTAAATTCTGCATACAAATCACACAATTCTCAAGTATTATTTATCAAACACCCAAACTTCAATTTTTACAGACAAACAACACAATTTTTATGCATTACATATCTACCTCCTAAACTTCAATTTTTACAAACATTTGACGCAATTCTTTTGTGTTACATGTCTATCTCAAACTTCAATTTTTATAAACATTGGACGCAGTTCTTTATGTATTACATGTCTAGTACATAAACATCAATTTTTACATCCAAGCCACACATGTCTTATGTATTATATATCTAACACATACTTCAATTTTAATAAACAACAACAACAACAACAACAACAACAATAACAAAGCCTTAATCCCACTACGTGGGGTCGGCCACATGAATCCTTTTTCTCCATTGCGTCCACTTAATCCCACTACGTGGGGTCGGCTACATGAATCTTTTTTCTCCATTGCGTCCTATTTAGTGTCATCTTATCATTTAGTTCTAATAAATTAAGATCATTTTTAATACAATAAGCCCAAGTCTTCCTAGGTCTTCCTCTGCCTTTCTTAACACAAGTCGAATCTAATTTCCTTCTAGTAAATTAAGATCATTTTTTATACAATAAGCCCAAGTCTTCCTAGGTCTACCTTTGTCTTTCTAATAAATTAAAATCATCACCATTGCGTCCTATTTAGTGTCATATTTTCATTTAGTTCTAGTAAATTAAGATCATTTTTAATATTGCATCCTATTTAGTGTCATATTTTCATTTAGTTCTAATAAATTAAGATCATTTTTAATAGCGTCCTATTTAGTGTCATATTTTCATTTAGTTCTAGTAAATTAAGATCATTTTTAATACAATGAGTCCTATTTAGTGTCATATTTTCATTTAATTCTAGTAAATTAAGATCATTTTTAATACAATATCTATTTAGTGTCATATTTTCATTTAGTTCTAATAAATTAAGATCATTTTTTATACAATAAGATTTTTCTCCATTGAGTCATGTTTAGTGTCATATTTTCATTTAGTTCTAATAAATTAAGATCATTTTTTATACAATAAGCCTGTCCTATTTAGTGCCATATTTTCATTTAGTTCTAGTAAATTAAGATCATTTTTTATACAATAAGCCCATGTCTCCTATGTTCTACCTCTGCCTTTTTTAACACAAGTCGAATCTAAAACGTCTACTCTCCTAATCGAATCATCTAATGATCGCGTTTAATATGACTAAACCATCTAAGACGACTTTCTCTAATTTTGTCTGTCACAGGAGCTACACCAACCCTATCACGAATATATTCATTCCGCATTTTGTCTCTAAGTGTAAAGCCACTCATCCACCTAATCATTCTCATCTCGGCAACACTTAACTTATTATTATGCTTCTCTTTTAAAGGCCAACATTCAGCGCCATAGAGCATTGCAGGTCTCACCACCGTCTTATAAAATTTTCCTTTCAGTCTTAGCGGTACTTTTCTATCACACAAAAGGCCCGAAGCATTCCTCCACTTCAACCAACCAACTTGAATTCTACTATTAACATCCCAATCTATATCACCATCGCTTTGGACAACGGACCCAAGATATCTAAATCGTTCACACCTTCAATTTTTATAAACATTTCACACAATTCTTACGGACCTCATGTCTAAAAAAAACTTCAATTTCGACATACAAAGCACATAATTATTATGTATTACATATCTAACATCATAAATTTCAATTTTTACATACATTCCACTCAATTCATATGTATTACATATGCAACCCCTAAACTTCAATTTTTAGACAAATTTTTATATATTACAAATCTAACTCTTAATCTTTAGTTTTTACATACAAACCACAAACTATTCTTATGTTCCACATATCTAATACATAAACTTCAAAATTTATATACAAACATTTAATTCTTATGTATGATATATCTAACACCACTTCAATTTTCACAAACAAACCACACACATTTCTTGGTATTACATATCTAACACCTACATTACAATTTTTACAAACATTACGCTCAATGCTTATGTATTACATGTCTAACACGTATTTCAATTTTTACGTACAAATCACACAATTCTTATGTATTATATATCTAACACATAAACTTCTAATTTTACGTACAAATCACACACTTCTTATGTATTACATAACTAACAAAAACTAGAATTTTTACAGACATTCCACACAATTCTTATGTATTACATCTAAAACACGTAAACTTCAATTTTTACATACAAACCGCAAAATTCTTATTTATTACATATCAACAGATATTTCAATATAGATTTTGGTGTTATAAATGTAAGCAGTATATTTTAAGTGTTAGATATGTAATTACTTATGAATTGGGTGGTATGTATGCAAATGCCTCTTTCTGGATTCACTAAATCAAACAAACACTAAATCCTACATCCAATCAAATACCCCTTAAGACATAATTAAACTCTAATGCATAAACCTAAAGCAAATTAGATTAACTCTTCAAAGAAAAGAATTAAGGCATAAAAAATTAATTGGAGGAAACAAAAAAATTACCTCAAAAGGCTGGTACGGTGGACGTACGGTTCCCGGGTGATCGCCAAAAAAAAGATGGTTGCGGGTTTGTTGAACGATGGTGGGGAGGTAGGGTTTCAGCAATATAACAATGGAGATGTGAATAAGCATGGCACACACGAGTTTAGATTTTAAGGGCTAGGCGTCAGATTTGCATCGGTTATGTACAATGCTATGTAATTTGCATCAACCTTAATGTCCGTACTGTCACTGCTATTAAGTGATAAAGATAATGAGTAATTATGTCGTCACTAATCTCGATGCTAAGTGTTTTTATTGGCATACAAAGATACAAAACTCATTTTTAATAAGGGTCACAACAAATCATACACAAATCCATCAAAAATATGTGTAGAAAAATTTCAAACGCAAATATTGATACTATTCAGCTGTTTTCCTGTCGTGTACTTAGAACAATGTTCGAGCTAGAGCTTGTCTACATAAATAATATTTGAGCTCGAGCTCAATTCATTTGAGGTTCAACGAGTTTATAGAGGAGCCACTCCTCTAACAAAACTAATGAGCTTTAATCAAGCTTATAGTCAAACTAGTTTAGAAGCTCAACAAAACATAAGAAAAGACACAAATTCATCAACAGTCTTGAAATTGCAAGTTGCAATAGAAAGATCGCTACTTGCAAGAGAAAAAAAACAAAATGAAACTCCATCCCTCACACACTACATGTTTTATGCAAATTAGCTTCAATAAAATCCGATACTAATATGGGATACTTAGACACAAAAATGGTTTAGCGACAGATTTGCGTAAAAAATGTGTTCATGTAAAACTTGGGGTTGGTAATGCAATTAGTGTCAAGCATGTTTGACACAAATAACTAGCATCAACTTTAGCATCCGACACTGTCTTCGTTAACCAGCTTCAACGCAGCTCGTACAAACACAAATACTACGACATTTGCATTGACTTTTAGCGGACACAAACTCGTGTAAACCTAATATGTTGGAGAGGTTACTTAGCACCGGAATATATCGAAGAGCGTTGGAAAAAATATGAGTCACGACTCTTAATGTCAGATATCTTTCCCTTCCTCAAGTTAATACAACGTCTAAAGTTTGACACACCTTCACTAGGAAACTTCAGAGAAAGCATCCATTCACGTATTGTTTTTTGTTGATCTAATGTGAGATAGTATGTAACTTTGGGTTTTATTAATTTACTCGTGTTTATCTCTTAAAGTTCTAAGACTCTCTTACAGTACCCTTCAAGTCCAATCTTGCTTTGACATTATATTTTATTTTATTGTTAATATTAATCAGAACCTTGAAGATATTATTACAAAAAATCTTCTTAATATATATAATATCGAGATTATGTCTAATCAAATTAGTCCTCCAGTATGGAGGATCCCAGAAAATACTTTGTTTTGTATAATTATATGTAACACCGAAATTAGAAAAACTATTTGAAGTTAATTTTGGTCTCTTAATGATTTTTGATATTTCAATAATCATCTATCATAAATCAATCCCATTTATCCTCGGGGGAGAACTTCATTTTTCAACTCTATTTTTGAAAAAAAAACATCTATTTCTTTTGAATAGGGTGATCGCAAGGATTAAACCTTGGAGGAAAATCAAACCATAATTTTTTTTTTCCAATTTTAAGGTGAATACTTTGGACAGATCCATGTAGTAACTACAGGCCAATTTTCTAGTAGTACTCCCACCAGATAACATCCATAAGACAAGAAATCACTAATCACCACATAAAAGCAGTTTTCACCTGGAAATTCTATTTCTTTGCAATATCTTAAGTCAGCGCACATATTTCCCATAATATTTGAAGCTCATCTATCTGATGTTGCAAGCCAACATCAATTTTTTTCTTTTGGGTTTTGTGGACTTTATTTGATTAAATTCATAAATAAGAATGATGTGATCATGCACATATAAGGGGACAAATTATTTGGCATAATAATCACTAGGCAACATGAGTAAGGTGTTGCAGTGTGATTGTATGATGTGAACCCATCTGCTTAACTTTATGTGGTTCAACTGCAAAATTAGGTTAACTATGATCAACGTGTCTTTAGGCTTCCCGATCTGATAGACGACTCAAAAAAATGGGTATCAATAGATCTAGTATTGTGTCATGTCATGTGAGGAGTTGTACGTGAAGACGGGTTATGAGCAGCAAGTAGAAAAGATTCATGGATGGAATATATTTCTGATTTTTACTTAATCACCCTGTTGGTTTAATTCTCTCAACACCACAAATTTATATTTCGTCTACACTGCATAAACCATATAATATAATATGCAACCATCAACACAACGGTATATCTTGTCAGATATTAATCATAACTTTGATATTAACTTTTTTGTTCTTTAAAAGTTATTTGGAACTAAATTCTTTGTAGGGTTTGTCTCATTTAGTAATATTGTTACATGATTGAAGCAAGCTCTAGGCATGCTAAAATCAGATTTGATACTCAACATTTTCATCGTCACTGACAACTTTGTATGTGTAGTGCAACTTTTCTACAAATGCTATTGTGGAGCATTCAATAAATCATAAAATTATTGTGCTTGACTGTTTGGCGCTTGATTAGCATCAAGAACATTCCCAACAAAATGAGCACTATCAGCATCGTAAATCATTTCTTCATGTCCCATGATCATACTCTGTTGGAGGGGCATAACTTGATGAGATACTAACATGATCGTAACGAACATCTGGTTCATACTCAACACGTGCTATCCAATATCTATAATTGGGCTGAAATGCCTTGCGGTAAAAATCCAACTCTACTTCTTCAGCTGTTAGATACACTTGATTTTTGTGTGTCGCACTTGACATCAGAACTTACATTATGAAATGTAAATGAGCAGCTGTGATGCTACTTGCAAAAATTACTCAATATTATTCCAGAACTCATCAATGAGTTTTTTTCTTTTTAGATACAATCTATTATACATCTATGATCTCAAATTTTGATTTTACTTTTGCAGTCAATATGAAGATTTATAGATCAAGACATTTAAATATCAACACATTTTGTATGTATTAAGTACACATCTAACACCCAAACTTCAATCTTTAGATAGAAACCACACACAATTCTTATGTATAACACATACATACAAATCACACAATTCTTATGGATTACATACCTAACACCTAAGCTTAAATTTCTACATACAAACCACACAATTCAGATTTATTACATACATGCAGATCCCATAATTCTCATACAATAAATATCCAAAACCTAAACTTCAATTGCTACTTACAAACACCACAATTCTTATTCATCATCTATGTAACATCTAACCTTCAAATTTAACATAGAAACCACACAATTCTTATGTATTACACATCTAACACCTAAACTTCAGTTTTTACATACAAATTACACAAGTTTTATGTATTACATATCTAACGCCCAAACTTTAATCTTTACATACAAACCACACATAATGCTTATGTATTCCATACGTACAAACCACACAATTCTTATTTATTACATATATACCTACAAAACACACAATTCTTATGCATTACATATATAACACCTAAGTTT
The DNA here is from genome assembly GCA_002079205.1 of Phalaenopsis hybrid cultivar. NCBI lineage: Eukaryota > Viridiplantae > Streptophyta > Magnoliopsida > Asparagales > Orchidaceae > Phalaenopsis > Phalaenopsis hybrid cultivar. The sequence goes on from JXCR01139406.1 coordinate 215,507, forward strand.
AAATTTCTACATACAAACCACATATTTTTTATGCATCACATATATAAAGACCACACAATTCTTATGCAATGCATATATAACATCTAAACTTCAACTGGTACATACAAACCACACAATGCATGAAATCTCATGCATTACACATCTAACAACTAAACTTCAATGTTTACACACAAACCACACAAGTCTTATGTATTACATATCTAACACCCTAAACTTTAATCTTTACATACAAAACACACAATTTATTTGAATTACATTGGTGCTACTCATCTAACTCCTAAACTTCAATTTTACATATAAACCACTCAATTCTTATGTCTTACATATCTACATCATAAACTTCAATTTGTACGTACATTCCACAGAATTCACGTGTATCACATATCTAACACCCAAACTTCAATTTTTCCATACAAATTACACTATTATGACGTATTATATTTCTTCACCATGAACTCTAATTTTTACATACATTCCATGCAATTCATATCACATATTTAACACGCGAACTTCAATTTTTATATACAAACCACACAATTCTTATGTATTATATATCTAACAGCTAAACTTCAATTTCTACTTACATCCACTCATTTCTTATGTATTAAACAACAAACACTAACAAAATTTTGATACAAACCACACAATTCTTATGCATAAAAAATACAACAGAAACTTGTAAATTTTATAAACTAACCGCACAATTCTTACGCAAATAGTAGAGTTTAGGTGTTAGATATGTAAACACATACAAATTCGCGTGTACGAATGCTAATGCCCCTTTCTCTAAACCCTAAATCCTAAATGCAACCAAATACATCCTAAGACATGGCTAAACCCTAATACATAAACCTAAAGCAAAATGGCTTCATTTGGCTAAGAAAAAATAAAAGGAATCATGACAAATTAGTTGCTAGAAAAAAAAAAGGAAACTTGTTTGAGGAGCTCAAAAAGTGGTCGGACGGTCGCTGGAGAGGATGTTCGGTCATCGGATGGTGGTCAGACGGTCATCGGAGATAAGAAGCTCGTGGGTTCACATGTGTTCGAAAGAATACAACTGTGAAGAGCGTGAATAAGCATGGTGAGCTCCAATTTCAATTTTAAGGGTTAAACGTCAGATTTACATGTTCCCCTCACATTGGACCATTTTACGTTTTCTCTATGGGGAAGTGGGTGTGGGGAGGGTGTACGTGTGCAACGGGCCTTGCAATTATTAAATTTACTCAATTTTCGCGAGCATTAAATGAACTTACTAACGAGCATTATCTCTAGCTTTAGTCAAACTCTTTCACAAGCTTTTGTCTAAGCGTCAATCGAGCATGCTCGCAAGCTTTTAAAAACGTCGTTGTGAGCATAAATGAGACAAACAAAGACACGTTCAATCTTGTTCATTGAACTATCCCGTATTCATAAAAGCGTTCAAGATTATTTGATAACTTAATTAAATGAACATAAATGAGCTCTTATCGAACCGAATTATGAGTAGCTCGTCGAACGCTCGTTTCATTTGCCTTACTCGTCCCTCATTTGAAATGATGCGAGTTAACACTCTTAGAAGATTTTAATTTTTCTCAATAAATGAGCCTATGAATATCTATTATACACTCGTGTGCTGCCAGTAATCTTATATTTCATGAATGACTAAACACATTGAGGATGATCGTCATTTTATGCAGAATATTGTACTTTCTGTGAGAAGTTAAAGTTAATAAAAATGTAAGCTTCAGTTGGACGGAGTGGTATTGTATCATGATTATTATAAACACTGATATTATTTTTGCCAATCTATTTATTTATCCAACACCTATAATTCTGTTTTTTACATTTACACCACTCAAATCTTTCATATCACATACAAAACAGCTCTATTTTAACCGTTTCATGCACATGCAGGATGGCAACTGTCATATATGTAAAAAAGAATTGAAGTCTAGGTGTTAGATATGCAAATAGGTAGTAATTGAGTGGCATTCATCTAAATCTTCCTACGCAATCCTTATATATATATATATAAGTACAGTGTATCATTTAAAAAATGCATTCATCTTCTCTTGATTAGATTTAAGTTTTCCTCCACCTTCCATTCATTGTCCTTCCGCACGCCTATAAATAGATATCATTATTCATTGAATAAGACACCGAATTCTCTTTTCATAGCAATAGCTACAATATTAAGGTCTTACACGCCACTATAAATAGATATCGTTTAATGTTCCTCTGAAAAATTCTAAGTAAAAAGAGTAATTTCTATTAAAAATTCTAATTTGCGTGCGCGAGTTAGCTCTTGGCTGGCGAGCTGGCTTCTGCCTGCCACAATGGACAGGGGACCGAGCACATGGATCGCAAGCTGCGGGGTTAGGCTTGCCTACGGGAGCATTGGGTCCCAGCCCCGATTGAAGAGCGACCTAGCTACCTTATCTGTTTTCTCAAAACTTGCCGGTCCAGTTCAACTTTCTTGTCCCTTTCCTCTGTCTGCTTAAGCTTTAGACTATGAGTGTAAATCAGTCTGAGTTTGAGTTAATTGAGTTCGAAGCCAAGCTTGAGCTTAATTTTATGTGTATGAGTCAGCTCTTGAGCTGAATGGAGAGAGAATGGAGATAATTTAAATTTTTGGAATGATAAAATGACAGAATGAGCAAATAGGAGATTAATATAAAATTACTTAATGAAAAATATAATATCATTTTTAAACATTTTTAATAATTAAAAATATGAAGTTTTATTGTTTTATTTATTTTGAGTGTGTTTTGTTTTAACATTTTTTTTTAGGGTGAATGAGCTCATGAGCTAACGAGTTGAGTCATGCCTTTAGCTCATTGGCTCGGCTCATGAACTGCTTGTTGAGCTAAGTATGAGCCGGTTCGTGAGTTGGCTTAGTTAAGACATTGTATTGCCTTCTTTATAAATGGGAAAATCATTTTATGAGAAAGGGCCACTCAATAATACTGATTATTGTTTATTATTTTGTGCCTCTCTATCTCTCCTGCTTACATTATGTTCTTTGGGTGTGATTCACGGATGGATCGTGATTCAACATCCTAAACGGTGCAATGAACATGGATAATACTACGGACAAAAAGAAGAGTAGCACATGGAAAAGAAAATCACAACAGAGACATTGATAACTTGGAGTGTACTATCAGTTTTATTTTTTTTTAGATTTTAGAAAATAAGGGACTAAGTAGATCTCAAATATTTAATTATTTAAATAATCAAACACGATATCAAAAGTAATATACCATCTCAAAAGATAGAAATATCGCTTTAAAATATGTTCAATTATTTAAATGAAGAAATTTGGATATTTGCAAGGTCTTTGTTTAACCGGTAGATATTTTTTCTATCTAATCTGAAGATTAGATAGAGTTTAAATTAGTTTGGGTTGTTAACTTCCTATAAGTGCAAATCCTTATAGCTAATTACATCTTATGCAACAAAGTTCCTTAAGAAAACTCCCGATTAAAATTGTGGTTCTATCCTGAAGAAATTTATAAGTTCATGTTTCCACATCTAATTATTAAAATTATTAAAAATAAAAGCTTAAAAGTGAAATAGTTATTTATGGAGCCCAAAGGAGGAAGAATGGGAGATGTATAAAATACTGAGAGACTCAATGACATCTCAGTTATCCTGTTATTTGACCTTATTGATTTTGAAAGAGATTTATTTGATGTTTCAATTAACATTTTATTAAAATGTTAGTACTTATATCACACAATAGATAATCATAAGAAATCCTATAAAGTGAGGATTTACGTCGTAACTAGACAAACGACCTTGAAATCTTTGGTTTAATGTGTGGTCTACCAAAAGAAGCAAAATCTCATAATCTAGTCTAAAAGGAGAGAAAAATACAACAAATAAAAAAAAGCTGCCTCTCAGCCATAATTGCCCACCTCTCGGTGGCTTCTGACAACATTTTAATAACCCTTTCTCCATCCTCCACAAGCTTAACCTCCTCTCGAATGCTATGAAGAGTGTAGATTGAAAGTGCAAAACCTCGAATGCCATCATCTGATACTATTCGATAGACTGGCATCAACTTAGAAGAGTGTGCTTATAGAGATATGTTTCTAAATTGTGGGACCAAAGGATGTCTCCGATTGTCAAGGCATATAGAGCAGCAGCTAGAGAACTCAACACTCGTTCCTTCTAATGTTAATGACAGCAAACCACTCATCATTACTTGTGTCGACCTTCTTCTTCTTCTTCTGCATTGAAAGCCATAAGAGAGGGGAGCCAATCAGTATTGTCTCAGAAGAGGGGGGAGGCAAAATACTCGAACTGGTCGTCATAATCTTCCCCTTTCTGCGATGAATTTCATCATTAATAATGGTTGGTTCGGGGCCAGGCTCAGGTTCAAAATGGCCAACGAGGACGCCTGATGAGCTTCCCCTCTTTCTGATAATGCAATGTAGCTTGTACTAGCTGATCGAAGGATCGCTAGCCCTACATCCTGCCTTTCCTTTAAAGGTTTCTCCACAGCTTCACCTTCTAATAAAATGCTCATGGTTCGTTCAGCTTCCCGATGTTGCACTCCATAAGTACTTGCACCTATCAAAGAACACTTAGGCTTCCTTTCAATAAGAGTCAGCTCGCTATTTGAGACTCTTTGAATTACAACCAAATACTTCGAAATAGAAAAAGATAAAGTCCACACCTTAGATCCTTTCATTAGCACGGACAATTGACACCCTCATGATCGTTGTCGATATAACTTCCTATCAGGCAGCCTTCAGCCATGGATTGTTGGATTGTTACTTAAGATTCGACTGTCTTTATCAGCCACTTGATGGGATTCTTAGGCATTTGACTTTGCGCCCATAGACGTTGTCATTGAACCAAACATGTTCGGTTATAGAACCTGGTTGATGAAACACCAAAATAATATGTTATTTTAAGTATATATTTTATGCATATTTTTGTGATATTGTACAATAAAGAAGAGTATTTTTTGAGTTTTTGTTGCAGGTATTTCATTTTTAGGCATTTGGAACAAAAGTAGCAGAAATGATGAAATTTGGAGCCAAAACAGCGAATTTTGGGAATCTGGCACATGATGCGCCGTTTGACAGAGCCTTGACGCATGATGCGCCAGATGCACTAGAGACGACGTTTTGTGGATAAGATAGTTCGAGATGAATTTTGCCCAAATTTTCAAAAGGACACTTGTTCTAAACACTTTTTGGAGTAATTCGATGCATCTATACATTTTGAAAGATTCTTTTAAAAAGGGATATGTCTTTTGGATCACATGACACATCTTTTGAATTCAAAAGAGTTGACTTTTAGAGAGAATTTTGAATTCCTTTTGAAAAGAGGCAACCCAAAATAAAAGAAGAAAACTTCAAAGAGTTTGTGTGACGTGAAAGGGGGTGGCGTGAAAGGCAAGAGGATGAGATAGAGAGAGAAAGTCAAGGGCTTGGAGAATTTCTTCTAGGGTTTTAAGAGGAAAGGGATTGTGAGAGATTTCTTCTTCATTACATTTCTAAGAGAGAATTGTGAGTGTTTGTAAAGAGAGAAATGCTTGAGGAGAACTTCTAGGAATTTGCTTGAGAAAGATTGTGATATAAGTTTTGTCTTTTATTTTTTTTGTTTTGTAAACTTATTTTTACATATGAAATCCATGTTTTGTCGTATCCTTCTCATGAATTTCGAGTAGTCTTATTTATCTTTTTCCATACTTTGAAATATGATTTTGTGAAGAAAAAAAATTATTTTCTATGGTTTTAAATAATAATAATTTGTGATAATTTGAACTCCGATTTTCATTTATTTTTCGAATGATTTTAATTTCTTCACAATCCATATGCTCATTGCAAGTGGAATGATGTTTTTTTAAAATTTGAACTTTCCGTCAACAAAAATTTCATTTAATTTTCGTAATTTTACTTTTTAAAGTTTAGTTTCTGATTTAGTTAACTTTGTCTTTCAACTGCATTTTAAATAGCATTCACTTTAGTTGTTAATATTGAAACTTCGCACTTTATTTTTTATATTTTAAAATAGTATTTTACATTATAATCTCAAAAACTATTTACAGGCATTTTAGAATCCCCTGTGGGATAGATATCTAGAACTCCATTAGAGCCCTTTTATTACTTGAGCGCTACATATACTTGCGTTATTTTTAAAGGGGATTTTATAATTTAAAAGAGTTTTAAGGATAAACTATTTTTATTAAAGTTATTTTTGTTGGGATTACATTGCATATTTATTATTATATATTTCATGTGTATTTAGTAATACTGAAAAATAATTACAAAATTAACACACTAAATCTACCTGCATCAGTTGACAACTTTCAGCTCAGGATGCTAATGGACTATGAGCCATTTCCCTTCTCCAATGCCTTGTTTCGAGTCTGGTTAGGCACAAACTTCTTTTTATTATATACCCCTCAGGTCAGAACATGTTGAATTCCAATTCTTGATGTTATTTTCCAAGACAAATAGTTGGAACTTTCTGACAAGAATGAATTGAACATAGTCATCCAGGTCATCCCTAAATAAAAACATATAGGAAAAGTGCTCCATAGACCTTGAAATATTCGCTTAGTAAACATTGTACACCATTATAACAACTATGGAGTCAGGTTTGATCTAGGCGAGAATAATGTCATGTTGATTGATAATCACCACAGTTTGTGACAGAATGACAATCACAGGCTCCATTTGAATTGATGTTTATAAAAATTTGATCCTCTCCAAACAGATTTGTCACCCGATCGTAAGAACCACATTCTCAGAGTTGAACAACATCATTAAAGATGCAAGTATCTTGCAACAAAGTCACCTTCCTTGGTGACAAAATGGACCTATCGGTCGCTGCGACTAACCCAAAGATCTTAGGTTAGTATTTAGGAGCCATATGGATGAAAGAAAGGGAAGCATAAAACTTAGAAAAGAGGAGAGAAAAAGGTTAGATAGTGAAGCATCAAAAATTTATATATTAGGTCACAGAGAACCAGAACCATCTCCAAATGGTACCTCCATTTCTGAAATCTTTCATCACATCAAAGCAAAATTTTAGAGAAAAATAATAATAGACATAATTATCAAATCAAAATTTATTCAGAAAGAAAATATTTTACGAGCGGCTTGTCTATCGCTTTGACTGAGGGAAGTCCTGCCAAAGCAACCTCTTATACAAACATCTCCACCAAATTTAAACCTATCAATGCGGTCCATCTCGACATAGATCCAGATCATCAAGCAGGTCTCTCGAACATCTGCAAACTCTAACCATCAATTCCTCTCGCAAATTCTTTATCTCATCCTTTCACTGTGTTCTGTCTACCTTAGCATAGAAGTCCTCCATCTCATCCAAGCCACATGCCATCAATCCAAAAGACATCCTAATACCATCGATCACCTCTTTATGAGACATAGAAGGGTTTTTTGGGTGGTCAACCACATTCTTTGAAGTTTTAGTCGACGTTGGAGTTTTCTTTACTAGTCCTAAGGGTGGACACTGATCAACTTCCCTCAAAGGCGGGTCTTCAATCTATATCACCTCCTCTAAACCATGAGACAATATAAGCAAAATTAAAGAACATTTTAGTCTAAATAATAAGATCGACTCGCCTCATACCAAGGAGCTGACCAAGCTCAGACCACTGAAGTGACAAACAACTCTCACTAGGCGGTAGTTGGGCGCATGTAGTCCCCTGCTCCCAGCCAATGATAAAGCACGAGCAACTTCTTTAGACTCAAGTAACAGAGCTATAGCGACAAGCGGTTCTCTCTGTTGGACATCGGCCCAAGAGGAGGATGGGTTGAGGGACCATTGATCGTACCACATAATCTGATTCCATCTTCAATCTGTTAATTTCATTATGAGAGACCTTGAAACAAGTCAGATGACCTGCTCCATCTGTCGGCTTAAATAACTTCCATTTCTTGGAAGCTAATTTCTTTTTTTCTTACTTTTTGCCCTTCGACTGGCTTTCTCCCTCTAGCCTCTTTCTTCCCTTGAGCCTCTTCTCTCCCTTTGGTTTCTTTTTTGTATCAGAGCAAGACCATAGTGCAAATAGTATGAAGGCGACCCGATGAGGAATCTCAAGGACTTCTATGAGATGGCTGACAATACTGAATTCTTCCCTTGAGCATCCCGAAGAACACCCTCATCAAGGAGTGAGTTGTCTAGCAGATTACGGTGATTCACCATCAACACCATAACACAATCTCATCCTGCCAATAAGAACTCCTTATTCGAAGATCAATAGTTGATGGTCAAACTAGAACAGTCGGCTGAAAGAGCCAAATTGATCGAGCTAAGTCTTGCCGACTCAAAGACTATCAGCGCCTGACCGACAACTACAATTCAACATAGTATAACAAATAGATCTTGTCAAACCAAGACCGACTTATGTCAATCTACTGAGTTAGAGGTTAACAAAGCTGTAAGCTCATACATGTAAAATACCTAAAATATCTTATAACACCCCTATTTAATCAGGGGCAAACATGTAATTTCACCCATTATACATGAGGGAATTATTTTATGAGAAATGACTAATCAACAATACTGATTATTGTTTATTATTATGTATCTATCCCATCTCTCTCTTTTTTATCTTACACTATATTCCTTGGGTGTGCTTCACAGACAGATCAAGATTCATTAAGTACAAAATAAAATTTCATTATTCTCATATATATAGCATTTTTTTAATGCATTTCACATAACCATAAAATGATAGAGATAAATGTGTTGTATAATATTTTTGTCCCATATTTTTCAGGAAAATCAATATTATTATTATTATTATTTGAAATTTGTGTTGAGATACGAGCTTTCCTTACTAGTGGTATAATGTAAGTCTTTAGCTAGTTTTAAATTTACGATTGTAGTTGGCTTGCATTCTCCATTACGCTTGCTATGTAATATGTCACGAAGGATTATTATTAATATTGTTTTCACAAGGATCCATTGCCCATTGTAGCCGAGCATTGTAGAGGTGCATTTTTCATCTATTTGATCATAGATCATTTATAACTTAATATTTTATGTGAAATAATGTATTATCATAAAATAAACTATTGAATATCTTTTTTTAATTTTAAATAAATCTCTAATTTTTTTATTCATATATATATATATATATATATAGTGTGTGAAAGAACTGACTCATTGGTGTGCAAAAAACTTGGCTTATTGGTGCAGCCTCTGGCATAAGTTCCTTGGGTCAGGGGTTTAAATCTCGTGGCGCAGACTTCGAATCAGAATCAAACACACTTGGTTTTCAACTCATATGGGGGAATCGATATTTGGTGTCTATTGG